>OW121743.1:11942198-12077670 GCA_933228675.1 Stomorhina lunata
TTCCTATAAAAATAGAAAATTTGAAAATTTCCTATAAAAATAGAAAATTTTGAAAATTTCCTATAAAAATAGAAAATTTGAAAATTTCCTATAAAAATAGAAAATTTTGAAAATTTCCTATAAAAATAGAAAATTTTGAAAATTTCCTATAAAAATAGAAAATTTTGAAAATTTCCTATAAAAATAGAAAATTTTGAAAATTTCCTATAAAAATAGAAAATTTTGAAAATTTCCTATAAAAATAGAAAATTTTGAAAATTTCCTATAAAAATAGAAAATTTTGAAAATTTCCTATAAAAATAGAAAATTTTGAAAATTTCCTATAAAAATAGAAAATTTTGAAATTTCCTATAAAAATAGAAAATTTTGAAAATTTCCTATAAAAATAGAAAATTTTGAAAATTTCCTATAAAAATAGAAAATTTTGAAAATTTCCTATAAAAATAGAAAATTTTGAAAATTTCCTATAAAAATAGAAAATTTTGAAAATTTCCTATAAAAATAGAAAATTTTGAAAATTTCCTATAAAAATAGAAAATTTTGAAAATTTCCTATAAAAATAGAAAATTTTGAAAATTTCCTATAAAAATAGAAAATTTTGAAATTTCCTATAAAAATAGAAAATTTTGAAAATTTCCTATAAAAATAGAAAATTTTGAAAATTTCCTATAAAAATAGAAAATTTTGAAAATTTCCTATAAAAATAGAAAATTTTGAAAATTTCCTATAAAAATAGAAAATTTTGAAAATTTCCTATAAAAATAGAAAATTTTGAAAATTTCCTATAAAAATAGAAAATTTTGAAAATTTCCTATAAAAATAGAAAATTTTGAAAATTTCCTATAAAAATAGAAAATTTTGAAAATTTCCTATAAAAATAGAAAATTTTGAAAATTTCCTATAAAAATAGAAAATTTTGAAAATTTCCTATAAAAATAGAAAATTTTGAAAATTTCCTATAAAAATAGAAAATTTTGAAAATTTCCTATAAAAATAGAAAATTTTGAAAATTTCCTATAAAAATAGAAAATTTTGAAAATTTCCTATAAAAATAGAAAATTTTGAAAATTTCCTATAAAAATAGAAAATTTTGAAAATTTCCTATAAAAATAGAAAATTTTGAAAATTTCCTATAAAAATAGAAAATTTTGAAAATTTCCTATAAAAATAGAAAATTTTGAAAATTTCCTATAAAAATAGAAAATTTTGAAAATTTCCTATAAAAATAGAAAATTTTGAAAATTTCCTATAAAAATAGAAAATTTTGAAAATTTCCTATAAAAATAGAAAATTTTGAGAAAATTTCCTATGAAAATAGAAAATTTCCGATAAAAATAGAAAATTTTGAAAATTTCCTATAAAAATAGAAAATTTTGAAAATTTCCTATAAAAATAGAAAATTTTGAAAATTTCCTATAAAAATAGAAAATTTTGAAAATTTCCTATAAAAATAGAAAATTTTGAAAATTTCCTATAAAAATAGAAAATTTTGAAAATTTCCTATGAAAATAGAAAATTTCCGATAAAAATAGAAAATTTTGAAAATTTCCTATAAAAATAGAAAATTTTGAAAATTTCCTATAAAAATAGAAAATTTTTGAAAATTTCCTATAAAAATAGAAAATTTTTGAAAATTTCCTATAAAAATAGAAAATTTTGAAATTTCCTATAAAAATAGAAAATTTTGAAAATTTCCTATAAAAATAGAAAATTTTGAAATTTCCTATAAAAGTAGAAAATTTTGAAAATTTCCTATAAAAGTAGAAAATTTTGAAAATTTCCTATTAAAATAGAAAATTTTGAAAACATCCCATAAAAATAGGAAATTTTGAAAATTTTCTATAAAAATAGAAAATTTTGAAAATTTCCTATAAAAAAGGAAAAATTTGAAAATTTCCTATAAAAAAGGAAAATTTGAAAATTTCCTATAAAAAAGGAAAATTTTGAAAATTTCCTATAAAAATAGAAAATTTTGAAAATTTCCTATAAAAATAGAAAACTTTGAAAATTTCCTATATAAATAGAAAATTTTGAAAATTTCCTATAAAAACAGAAAATTTTGAAAATTTTTGAAAAATTTCCTATAAAAAAAGGAAATTTTTGAAAAATTTCCTATAAAAATAGGAAATTTTTGAAAATTTCCTATAAAAATAGGAAATTTTTGAAAATTTTCCTATAAAAATAGGAAATTTTTGAAAAATTTCCTATAAAAATAGGAAATTTTGAAAAATTTCCTATAAAAATAGGAAATTTTTAAAAAATTTCCTATAAAAATAGGAAATTTTTGAAAAATTTCCTATAAAAATAGGAAATTTTTGAAAAATTTCCTATAAAAATAGAAAATTTTGAAAATTTCTTATAAAAATAGAAAATTTTGAAAATTTACTATAAAAATAGAAAATTTCCTATAAAAATAGAAAATTTTAAAAATTTCCTATAAAAATAGAAAATTTTGAAAATTTCCTATAAAAATAGAAAATTTGAAAATTTCCTATAAAAATAGAAAATTTTGAAAATTTCCTATAAAAATAGAAAATTTTGAAAATTTCCTATAAAAATAGAAAATTTTGAAAATTTCCTATAAAAATAGAAAATTTTGAAAATTTCCTATAAAAATAGAAAATTTTGAAAATTTCCTATAAAAATAGAAAATTTTGAAAATTTCCTATAAAAGTAGAAAATTTTGAAAATTTCCTATAAAAATAGAAAATTTTGAAAATTTCCTATAAAAATAGAAAATTTTGAAAATTTCCTATAAAAATAGAAAATTTTGAAAATTTCCTATAAAAATAGAAAATTTTGAAAATTTCCTATAAAAATAGAAAATTTTGAAAATTTCCTATAAAAATAGAAAATTTTGAAAATTTCCTATAAAAACAGAAAATTTTGAAAATTTTTGAAAAATTTCCTATAAAAATAGGAAATTTTTGAAAAATTTCCTATAAAAATAGGAAATTTTTGAAAAATTTCCTATAAAAATAGGAAATTTTTGAAAAATTTCCTATAAAAATAGGAAATTTTTGAAAAATTTCCTATAAAAATAGGAAATTTTTGAAAAATTTCCTATAAAAATAGGAAATTTTTCAAAAATTTCCTATAAAAATAGGAAATTTTTGAAAAATTTCCTATAAAAATAGGAAATTTTTGAAAAATTTCCTATAAAAATAGGAAATTTTTGAAAAATTTCATATAAAAATAGGAAATTTTTGAAAAATTTCCTATAAAAATAGGAAATTTTTGAAAAATTTCCTATAAAAATAGGAAATTTTTGAAAAATTTCCTATAAAAATAGGAAATTTTTGAAAAATTTCCTATAAAAATAGGAAATTTTTGAAAAATTTCCTATAAAAATAGGAAATTTTTGAAAAATTTCCTATAAAAATAGGAAATTTTTTGAAAAATTTCCTATAAAAATAGGAAATTTTTTGAAAAATTTCCTATAAAAATAGGAAATTTTTTGAAAAATTTCCTATAAAAATAGGAAATTTTTTGAAAAATTTCCTATAAAAATAGGAAATTTTTTGAAAAATTTCCTATAAAAATAGGAAATTTTTTGAAAAATTTCCTATAAAAATAGGAAATTTTTTGAAAATTTCCTATAAAAATAGGAAATTTTTTGAAAAATTTCCTATAAAAATAGGAAATTTTTTGAAAAATTTCCTATAAAAATAGGAAATTTTTTGAAAAATTTCCTATAAAAATAGGAAATTTTTTGAAAAATTTCCTATAAAAATAGGAAATTTTTTGAAAAATTTCCTATAAAAATAGGAAATTTTTTGAAAAATTTCCTATAAAAATAGGAAATTTTTTGAAAAATTTCCTATAAAAATAGGAAATTTTTTGAAAAATTTCCTATAAAAATAGGAAATTTTTTGAAAAATTTCCTATAAAAATAGGAAATTTTTTGAAAAATTTCCTATAAAAATAGGAAATTTTTTGAAAAATTTCCTATAAAAATAGGAAATTTTTTGAAAAATTTCCTATAAAAATAGGAAATTTTTTGAAAAATTTCCTATAAAAATAGGAAATTTTTTGAAAAATTTCCTATAAAAATAGGAAATTTTTTGAAAAATTTCCTATAAAAATAGGAAATTTTTGAAAAATTTCCTATAAAAATAGGAAATGTTTGAAAAATTTCCTATAAAAATAGGAAATGTTTGAAAAATTTCCTATAAAAATAGGAAATTTTTGAAAAATTTCCTATAAAAATAGGAAATTTTTGAAAAATTTCCTATAAAAATAGGAAATTTTTGAAAAATTTCCTATAAAAATAGGAAATTTTTGAAAAATTTCCTATAAAAATAGGAAATTTTTGAAAAATTTCCTATAAAAATAGGAAATTTTTTGAAAAATTTCCTATAAAAATAGGAAATTTTTTGAAAAATTTCCTATAAAAATAGGAAATTTTTTTGAAAAATTTCCTATAAAAATAGGAAATTTTTTGAAAAATTTCCTATAAAAATAGGAAATTTTTTGAAAAATTTCCTATAAAAATAGGAAATTTTTTGAAAATTTCCTATAAAAATAGGAAATTTTTTGAAAAATTTCCTATAAAAATAGGAAATTTTTTGAAAAATTTCCTATAAAAATAGGAAATTTTTTGAAAAATTTCCTATAAAAATAGGAAATTTTTTGAAAAATTTCCTATAAAAATAGGAAATTTTTTGAAAAATTTCCTATAAAAATAGGAAATTTTTTGAAAAATTTCCTATAAAAATAGGAAATTTTTTGAAAAATTTCCTATAAAAATAGGAAATTTTTTGAAAAATTTCCTATAAAAATAGGAAATTTTTTGAAAAATTTCCTATAAAAATAGGAAATTTTTTGAAAAATTTCCTATAAAAATAGGAAATTTTTTGAAAAATTTCCTATAAAAATAGGAAATTTTTTGAAAAATTTCCTATAAAAATAGGAAATTTTTTGAAAAATTTCCTATAAAAATAGGAAATTTTTTGAAAAATTTCCTATAAAAATAGGAAATTTTTTGAAAAATTTCCTATAAAAATAGGAAATTTTTGAAAAATTTCCTATAAAAATAGGAAATTTTTTGAAAAATTTCCTATAAAAATAGGAAATTTTTTGAAAAATTTCCTATAAAAATAGGAAATTTTTTGAAAAATTTCCTATAAAAATAGGAAATTTTTTGAAAAATTTCCTATAAAAATAGGAAATTTTTGAAAAATTTCCTATAAAAATAGGAAATGTTTGAAAAATTTCCTATAAAAATAGGAAATGTTTGAAAAATTTCCTATAAAAATAGGAAATTTTTGAAAAATTTCCTATAAAAATAGGAAATTTTTGAAAAATTTCCTATAAAAATAGGAAATTTTTGAAAAATTTCCTATAAAAATAGGAAATTTTTGAAAAATTTCCTATAAAAATAGGAAATTTTTGAAAAATTTCCTATAAAAATAGGAAATTTTTTGAAAAATTTCCTATAAAAATAGGAAATTTTTTGAAAAATTTCCTATAAAAATAGGAAATTTTTTTGAAAAATTTCCTATAAAAATAGGAAATTTTTTGAAAAATTTCCTATAAAAATAGGAAATTTTTTGAAAAATTTCCTATAAAAATAGGAAATTTTTTGAAAAATTTCCTATAAAAATAGGAAATTTTTTGAAAAATTTCCTATAAAAATAGGAAATTTTTTGAAAAATTTCCTATAAAAATAGGAAATTTTTTGAAAAATTTCCTATAAAAATAGGAAATTTTTTGAAAAATTTCTTATAAAAATAGGAAATTTTTGAAAAATTTCCTTTAAAAATAGGAAATTTTTTGAAAAATTTCCTATAAAAATACGAAATTTTTTGAAAAATTTCCTATAAAAATAGGAAATTTTTGAAAAATTTCTTATAAATGAAGGAAATTTTTGAAAAATTTCCTATAAAAATAGGAAAACAGGAATTTTTTTGAAAAATTTCCTATAAAAATAGGAAATTTTTTGAAAAATTATAGGAAATTTTTTGAAAAATTATAGGAAATTTTTTGAAAAATTATAGGAAATTTTTTGAAAAATTATAGGAAATTTTTTGAAAAATTTCCTATAAAAATAGGAAATTTTTTGAAAAATTTCCTATAAAAATAGAAAATTTTTCAAAAATTTCCCATAAAAATTGGAAATTTTTCAATTTTTTGAAAAATTTTCTAAAAAATAAAAAAGTTCTCATAAAAATAAATAAATTTTTCTATAAAAATAATAATATTTTAAAAAATTTCCTATTAATATAAGAAATTAAAAAAAAAAATAAGATAACAAATTGTAAAAAAAAGTGCTATTAAAAAGAAAATTTTTTATTTGTAGAGAATTTTTTTTTTAATTTCTTATTTTTAAAAAAAAATGTCTTTTGTTATCACTCAAAATTTTAAACACATGTGTTTTTTTAGTCTTGTCAATTTTTTCAACAAAATTAATGAAAAATTTTATATGTAATAAAAATATTTTTGGTAAAAGAATCTAAATTTTCTATAATTATCTTTTCGAATACTCATAATTTTTTTTCAATAACAAAATTAATGAAATTTTATCAATATTACAAAATTATTTAGTTGAAAAAATCTATAATATCTATTGAAAAATTGTAGCGACAGTAAAACTAAATAACTTTTGTGAACACACTAATATAATTTGAACGTGTCTAGATACCAAAAATAGGTCATAAAGACTCCCTTGTGCCAAAAAAATTTATATTTTTAACTGTGCATTTTGTCACAATCGGTCACTATTTGACCATAGCTCCCATATAAAAAACTTACGGAAACACAAAAATACAAAAAGAAAAGGAAGTTTATGTCCGTCTGTCTGTCAGATAAAAGCGCGATAGCGCCTCAACTAAAAGGGCTATAGCAACAAAATTTTACAAAAGGAAGTCTTATGTAAATGCCAGCTAGTGTGCAAAATTTTGTTACAATCGGTCACTATTTGACCATAGCTCCCATATAAAAAACTTACGGAAACACAAAAATACAAAAAGAAAAGACGGTTTATGTTCGTCTGTCCGTCAGATAAAAGCTCGATAGCTCCTTAACTACAAGAGCTAGAGAGACAAAATTGTACAAAAGTATTTTTGGTATGTAACAGAAGTTGTGTACTAAAAAAATGGGCGAAATCGGTTAACATTTAGTTAGAGGTCCCATATAACCCCGCCTCGGGAAACACATGAATGCTGATAAATTGAATACAATTGTAATAGCTATAACGACTAAATTTAGAATAAAGAAATTTTATGCAACTATTGGTTAGTATATCAAATTTTATAGGAATCGGTCCATATTTGACTATAGCTTTCATATAAAAAACACTTCTGGAAACCAAAAAAAAAATGTAGCAAAGGCCAGTTAAAAGCTATTGAATTAGAAACTATGACAGCTTTGGCAGCTAAATTTTGCAAAAACAAGCTTTATATAAATACCAGTGTGTACAATTTTGTTACAATAGGTCAACATTTGGTTATAATTCTTATATATATAACATCCCCTTTTTACATCTACAATCAAAAAGATTCGGAGGTACAAGCAACCTATTAAAATTGCACCAATGTCCAGACTTTATACTCGGTATTACCCAGTAAGAAAAAAGGTTTATTCTCAAATTGAGGATGATTTGAAAATAAAATCTTTTTTCAAAGGTCAAACGTTTGATACTGATTTGTTACTGATTTGAGAATAATAGCGTTCTCAACAAAAAGGGGACTTTATTCTCAAATCATTATCAAACCTCATTCTCAAAGGTTTTTCAAATGTGGATATCATCTACATGTGGAACATAAATAAAATGGCGTTGTATTTTTGATATTTTTCATATTTGAATTCTTTTCCTTAAAAAATAATTTTTCTATTGTTAAGTAAAAAAAAAAATAAGAAACAAAGAAAATTTACTTATGCATATGAATATTATTGAATTTTCAATCTTGACATTTTTTGGGCAAGGTTTTATGGTCAAATATGGATCAATTTTAAAAAATCCAAAAGAAATAACGAATTTCTTTGAAATGCAATGCCATTCCATTAAAATATCTTAAGCATATATTTTTTTTAACATAAATTATTTTTGTAATGTTTAAAAAAAAAATTGAAAGAACATTTGATATCAAATTTATATAACACCATTTTTCAAATTATTCTCAAATCATCTTAGGGTTTGATAATGATTTGAGAATAACCTTTATTCTCAATTTGAGAAACTATCATTTTTCAAACGTTTATTCTCAAATGAAGCCTCATTTGAAAATGAATGTGAATCTCAAACATGTGTTCAGGTTTGAAAAAAGTTTGAAAAAAACGTTTGATATCATCATATTCATGATATCATCATATTTCAAACGTTTGATACTGTTCTTACTGGGTAGGAACTCCTAACAAAATACATGGACCTGTTGTATTACTATCAACATGTTTATCCTAACTAAATATTAAGCCAAACGAAAAGTATTTAACAGATAACACAGGGCAACAGCAAAAATGTGCTCGAGTAACTACTATATACATTTGATGTATCATGGCTACCTTAGTACCAAAATGGTAAAATTTTTAAATTCTATGGCAAGATTTTTTTTTTTATTTTTTTTTTTTTAAATTGCAATTTTTTTAGACGTTTCTTCAAATAATTAATGATAACTCAAAAACTACTAGTCCGATGTTATTAAAATAAAATCAGAAAAATTAAGATTTATATAGCCTTTAATTCGTCTATATATCGCCTTTCAATCGGATTAATAGTATAGGAGTTATAATAAAAAACTTAAGAAAAAACTATATTTTTTACGTAAAAATGGCAAAAATTTTCGTTTTAAAAAAATCATGAAAAATCGAAAACGGCAAAAAAACTTCCATATTTATTATTTTATCGCATAGCGACATATAATAGCAACAAAATGAGATATCGACCATAAAAATCGATTGATTTTTATATTTAATATTTTTAAATTTTTTTCGATTTAAACGCCTATGCGCTACGTATTAACGTTGTCCAATTCGACTAAAATTTTGTGGGTGGAAGTTTCTCACCAAATCTCACAATAATCCGACATGCACCCTTTGAAATTGGAAAATTTATTTTTTTTTTATATATGTATATGAAAACCCGCTATAATGCGTATATCAAGCAAAAAACTAAAATTTTGTAAAAATGAGCGAATTCACTAAATTGTGAATAAATTCGAAAAAAATCAATCGATTTTTATGGTCGATATCTCATTTTGTTGCTATTATATGTCGCTATGCGATAAAATAATAAATCTGGTAGTGTTGTGCCGTTTTCGATTTTTCATAATTTTTTTAAAACGAAAATTTTTGCCATTTTTACATAAAAAATATAGTTTTTTCTTAAGTTTTTTATTATAACTCCGATACTATTGATCCGATGGAAACGCAATATATAGACGAATTAAAGACTATGTAAATCCTAATTTTACTGATTTTATTTTAATAATATCGGACTAGTAGTTTTTGAGTTATGATAAATTATTTGAAGTATAGTTTAGCCGGGTATATATACCCGGTTATGAGATTAAATTTTGTGCAAAGTAAATTCTGGGGAAAAACTTAAGATTTTCTTAAATATTGAACTAGGTATAAAGCTAAAGCTCAAAACCTCATTTTGGTAGACAGTATTCGCATGGTTCAATTACTTATCCATTCATTGTCGATTAACCAGTGAATCGCACAGGAAACAGTAAATTCGTTCTTTTTGACACAAATGTCCCTCTATCTATCCCTACAGCTTTTAACCTAAATAAAATTACGATTTTCCATAGCTTTTTATCGGGTGTTTTTTTATTGAGGTATAGAACTTTAAGTTGGCATCACTTTTTTAACTGGCGGCCATTTTGTCAGCTGTCAAGTGATTAATATTTAGTTTGGTTTGCCATTTCATCATGAACAGGTTGACAAAAGACCAAAGCTTGCAAATCGTGCAAATTTATTTCGAAAATAATGGTTCAGTTCGCGAAGTTTACCGCAAGCTCCGTCCATTTTATGGTCGACATAATCGTCCATCAGAGCAATTAATTCGGTTAACCATGGATCGTTTTCGCACTACGTTTACTCTATGTGATAATACGCATCAGCAGCGACGTCGAACAGTGCGCACCGAAGAAACAATTGCCGCTGTAGAGCAAAGTGTTGAAGAGGACCCGAATGAATCGATTCGCCACCGTGCACAGCAATTGGAGCTTTGTCCATCAACTTTATGGAAGATTTTGCGCAAAGATCTTGGCTTGCGACCTTACAAGATCCAGCTTGTGCAAGAATTAAAGCCGCGAGACCATGCAATGCGTCGTGATTTTGGTGTATGGGCCGAAAATGAGATTGATCTCGATGCTGATTTTCATCCCAAAATTTTGTTCAGTGATGGGGCTCATTTTTGGTTGAATGGCTACGTCAACAAGCAAAATTGCCGCATTTGGAGTGAAGAGAATCCACATGAGACCCTTGAGACGCCATTACATCCACAAAAACTGACTGTTTGGTGTGCTCTATGGGCTGGTGGAGTCATTGGGCCATACTTCTTCCGAAATAATGCTGGAGAGTCAGTTACCATAAATGGAGACCGGTATAGAGCCATGATAACCGACTATTTTGTTCCCCAATTGGATGGCATGAATGTGGATGAGTTGTGGTTCCAACAAGATGGCGCTACATGCCACACAGCGCACGTCACAATTGATTTATTGAAGGAAACATTCGATGAGCGCATAATTTCGCGGAATGGACCTGTCAATTGGCCACCAAGATCGTGCGATTTGACACCACTGGATTATTTTCTTTGGGGATATGTGAAGTCGCTCGTCTACGCCAACAAACCAGAAACGTTAGGGGACTTGGAAGCCAACATTCGTGGCGTTATTGCCAACATACGGCCCCATATGCTCGAAAAAGTAGTTGAAAATTGGACCTGTAGAATTGGCTTTATTCGAGCCAGCCGCGGCGGCCACATGCCCGAAATCATATTTAAACATTAATGGCATAAAATTATCCTTCCAATAAACCCAAATTGATGGACATTAAAACGATTTTCTTGTGTTTTATTTCAATTCGAAGTTCTATACCTCTAAAAAAAAACACCCAATACATTTTAGGTGACGATATGTTAGTTTAAAACTAAATAATAAATATT
This sequence comes from Stomorhina lunata, assembly GCA_933228675.1. Lineage (NCBI taxonomy): Eukaryota > Metazoa > Arthropoda > Insecta > Diptera > Rhiniidae > Stomorhina > Stomorhina lunata. The sequence continues at coordinate 11,953,312 of OW121743.1, forward strand.
TATTATTTAAGTAAACCTTTTATATTTAAATAAATATATTAGTTTTAGTAAATAAATATTGACTTTTGGGAAAATTCCATAAAATTGAAATAATTTCCACATTAAGTATACGTATGGGTTGACGCATCGCATCATTCTTTGCAATGGCGAAGCAAATTGATTGTGAACGAAATGAAAAGAAAAGACCTAGAAGAGTCTACAATTGGCGCTCTTTCTTCGGGGCATAATGTAAATAAATGTTTATTTATATACATAATTCAAAAGTTATGTTGAGACAATTGTATAGGTTTGTCCTTAAACAGCCAAGGACATAGTAGAATGCATTGGCAACAGTAAATAACAAACAACAAAAAGTCTTAAACATACTTTTTTTCCAAATACTTGTAATAACGTGCAGCAAAACATCATCAATTATTAACAGACAAAACAAAAACAGAGATGGAGACTAAGAGAGTAATAAAATCAATAAAACAAAAATAAAACACGATACGAAGGCAAGCACACGAACACAATTAGACAGACGATGTAGCTGTTAGCATATGTGTGTGTGTATGTGTGTGTGCATGTAGAATAAAGACAACAAGCAACAGCTGCTTTAAATGTTTAGTCACAAATGAAAATAAAAGGAATAACGAAAAACAAAAAAAAAAATTGTAAAACAGAAAACATGGCGTTCTATTGTAACAAAACAAAACAGAAGAAAATTAAGCAAAAACATTTACATACAAATCAGATGTTTAAGGCAAATGAAAAAAACACAAGAACTTCCGGCAAAACAAAAATTGAAAAAAAAGACACGAAATTGAGGTGGATAAAGAGAGTTTCAATAGAAACGAGTAGCAGGCCTGCCAGATTTCTCGATTTAATGGCATTTTGGCGATTTTTGATCTGGAAAGTAGTAAAGTACCGATATACAGATTTTAGTTAGAAAATTGAAGATTTTTAAGATAATATCGAAAACCAACCTAACTTCAAAGTTTTAACAGCTTTTTTTTCACATATGAGCTTGACGGACGATACACTAAGAGAAAAAATGACGATTTGGGGGGATACTCCGTATTTCGATTCGAAAATAAAATTTTTCGAATTTGTATGCTTAAAGCATAGAATAAATAAATACCTAGAAAGTCAACGAAACGTCAAAGTACACCTGGGACCTGTCAATAGTACGGATCAGTAATAGTGTATTGGTAAGCCTAAAAAGAGCTTTTACTTTTCTTAATGAATACAAACAGTTGCACAAAAAAGTATGATATGATGGGACGAAAATTTTCTTCAAGATAGAAAATCTTGTAATCGTAATTTTAAGAAATTTTCTTGAGAAATCCATATTTTAAGGCATAGAATGAGTTTTACTTGATTTTAGGATAATTAAAATCTATAAACAATTTTTTATTCTAAATTTCATTATTTTTTTTAATACCAAAAATTGCAGCCCTACTTGTTCAATACAAATTAAGCAAAAACAAAAAAAAAAGAATGTCGAAAGAAAACAAAATAAAAAATTTTCAGTTTGTAAAAAATAAAAAGTGTTTCGACATCAAAATAATGTTAAAATATTTAAAAAAAAAAATAACATTTTATGTGTGCAATTTAGAACAGTGCGTTTCATTCAAAATAACGCGTAATTTTTCAAACAAAATTTTGAGTACAAAAAGCTTTTCTGTTTGTCAAAAAAGCTTTCATTTCGTGTACGTGTGATTTAGTAGAATACTAAATTTTAGTGGATCAGCTGACGACCTTCTATATATTCTTCTATGAAAATGTTTTCGAAACCCAATGCTTTAAGGTTTCGAAAACATTTTCTTTCGAATCGAGATACAGAGTAGCCCCCCTGATTTCAAGAAAAAAAATCTACAATATAAGATTGCGAAATCTTGAATTTTCAATCTTGAAAATATAGCCAGTAAGATTTATATTCTTAAATTTAAGAATAAATTCTTAGTTATGAGAATACAATCTAATCTGATTATAAGATTTTAAATCTTAATTTTTGATCGTATTCTTTATTTTAAGATTGTGATCTTGATTTCAAGATTTTATTCTTATTTTGAAGATTTTAAGTTCTAATCTTAAGATCGTATTCTTGATTTTGTAGATTTGTGTGCTTGTTTTAGGGAAATTTCTCAGTATTTTGTCATAAATTGTAATCCGCCGATCAAAGTAGTTGCGAAAAAGTGAAAAACTAATTTTTTGAGAAAAAATATAAATTTAATAAGAAATATAAATGGAAAACCTTAATCCGAATGAAGTTATCCTTTTAAATATTCCAATAGAAGGCAATTTAGTTCCGGTGTGTGATGGGGAGTATGAAATGAACTGCCCTTCACAAGAAATTTCATGAGATTATTTGGACGATGACGCATTGCTGAAAAATCTTTTGAAAGAATTCGATCTGGAATGCGTTTTTCCGTACCTGCAGCGTAAGTTTTTCATCATATTTATAAATACATAAGTAAATTTCTTAATAAAAAATTATATTAATTTAATTTGTTTCAGGCTCAAATGTAACTTTTAGAAGTCTGCAGTATATGAAAGCAGAAGATGTAAAGGAAGCCATTCCACCCTTAGGACTTCGAATGGAGTTTCGTGAAAAATTATTTGTCTGGAAAAATAAACAGGTTTTAATATTTTATTTAGAAAGTAAATTAAACCACTAATAGTTTTGTCCTTTAGTTTGAAATTGATGAAGATACACTTTCGATGCCGTCGAAGGTAGGTCAGTGGCTACAAAAATGTCCAGATGTAACTTCCACTTCATCGTCTTCTGTAAATGTGGAAGTTAACAAAAAAGTGTTTGACAAGGTAAGAGTATTAGATAATTACTTAATACATTAAAATGTGTACAAAACATAAAATATTTTCGTTTATTTATATAGGATTTAGCTTCATTATTGAATGAATCAGTAAGTGGCAAAAACATCCTAGAATTTTATGCTTCACGCAAAGATTTAAACAATAACTATCGTGATGAGCTGATCCAGAATATAGTACATCAAATTCTAAAAAAGGATCTCACACTTCATCCTCACGATTTCCAAGATATATTGACAGAAATATGCACACTTTTTCCAACGGAAGATGAAGTCAAGGTATTTTTAGGATAAAATTTTTTACTAACTACCTATAATCTAAAATAAATAAATCAAAATTTTCAAGTATAGGAATACTATTACATTCCTCGAAAGGGGAAAAAAATAATAAAAAATGTATTTTATTTTATCACCAAATACGAAGATGATAATAAGAAAAAACGTGCTTAAAATAAGATTTTCTGCTTGAAATCGAAACTTTTTCTGCTTGAAAGTAGAGTAAATGCGAAAAATCTTATTTTAAGAATAAAATCTTATTTTTCAAGATTGTTTGTAAGATCGCAATCTTGAAAAAGTTCTAAGAACAAGATCGATAATTAAGAATGCGTTCTTATTATTTAAGATTATGTTCTTATTAATTAAGAGTGCACTCTTAAAAATTAAGAATTTTTTGATTTAAAATTTTCAATTTGAAATTGTTTCCGCTTAAAAATTTTCAATATACATTTTTTTCCATAGAAAAATTGTATATCAAAATTTTTTTCTGTAGTGAAATTTTTCATTTAAAATTTTTTCTATCGAAAATTTCCCTACATAACTTTTTTAAAGAAGAATTATTCATATATATATATATATATATATATATATATATTTTTAATTTAGGACCAGCACTCAGTGGATGACCCCTACTTATGCGATGCATTGTGTTGCAACTAGGAAAATAGGACATTTAATTTGAATTTGGCAAAGAATAATAGCGTTCTCAACAAAAAGGGGACTCTTTTCTCAAATTGAGAAATGCCTTTGTTCTCAAATCATTATCAAACCTCATTCTCAAAAGTTTTTCAAATCTGGATATCATCTACATGTGGAACATAAATAAAATGGCGTTGTATTTTTGATATTTTTGAGTTTGCTTATTTTGTTTTTGAAAATGGTGCATCATATTTGAATTCTTTTGTTTAAAATATAATTTTTTTATTGTTAGGTAAAAAAATTTTGAGAGACAAAGAAAATTTACTTATGCGTATTATTTTTGAATTTTTTATCTTGAAATTTTTTAAGCAAGGTTTTATGGTCAAATATGGATCAATTTTAAAAAATCCAAAAGAAATAACGAATTTCTTTGAAATGCAATGTCATTCCATTAAAATATCTTAAACGTTAATTTTATTTAAAATAAATTATTTTTTTTAATGTTTGAAAACAAAAATTTAAATAAGGTTTGATATCAAATTTATATAACACCATTTTTCAAATTATTCTCAAATCATCTTAGGGTTTGATAATGATTTGAGAATAACCTTTATTCTCAATTTTAGAAAATATCATTTTCAAACGTTTATTCTCAAATGAACCCTCATTTGAAAATGAATGAGAATCTCAAACATCTGTTCAGGTTTGAAAAAAGTTTGAAAAAAAAAGTGTGGTATCAAATGTAAAAGTCATCATATTTCAAACGTTTGACACTGTTCTTACTGGGTAGAAACCAACAAAATTTTTTGGTTTAAGATAACCATTATCAAGATTTTTTTTTATTTTTTTGGTTATCTCATACAGGAAATTCTAACATGACTGGCTGATTCATCATCGCCTAGAAAAAACGACTAAAGCTAGGAACCTGAAAATTTTACAGCGGGCACGTATTTCGATGTATAGATCCATCAAGAAGGGTTTTTTGAAAATTCGTTCCCAAATATGGCACAAAAGGAAAAACCAGTAATGCTGTATCTCCAGAAGTAAACGTGATAAGGACCGAAATTGAAATTGCGTTGGCATCAGCTACAAAAATAAAAAGACCCGTAAATGGTACTTTTTAAAAAATGGGCAAATAGAGCGTAAAAAGATCAAATTTGACAAAAAGGTTTTACGTATCCTAGGTGGGCAAATTCGGACCACTATAGAGAACACTGTGCTACCGATAGATACATTTTTAAACATCGTTCTAAAAGCCTGACTCCTCTTCTACTGATTTTGCAAAATTTCGGCAAAATCCGTCGAGTATTTTAGATATTACCGATGGGTTGTTTCATAAATGATAACCATAATGGTCATAATTGTTGGTCATAATAATTATTTCTAACCAAAAAAGTTTTTGGTTAAAATAATGGTTATTCTTAACCAAAATATTTTTTTGAAAATGGTCAAAAATTCCCAAATGCAGATAGAGGGCATTTTTTCGTAACCTTTTTGCTCTAAATAACAAAATAACAATTACTTGGGGTCCCTGGTTAGAGCACATTTCAAAGTAGTAACGATAGAACAGTGAGACACAACCCACATTGCGACGGTGCACCAGTGAATCAATAGAGTTGGATACTTATTTATATTGGAGACTTATTTATATTGAGATCGGCTAAAACCCGTTTTAAAATACGGGCACAAAATAATATCTTTGGCATAGTTACAGATATTCTTTCGAGCTCGGGCAGAGGTTGAGTGACTTCCGGCAAGCGAAAATTGCTTGCAAAAAATTCAGCTAAAAGGTTAGCTTTATCAACCGGGTCTGTGAATGTTTGGCCAACCTTAAAAGAGAAGAATTGTAGAACTACCATTATTCTTGACTCTTTTAATGAATAACCAGAAATTCTTGTTGGGTTGCTCGTACAAAGCCTTTTGACGCCTTAATACTTTGGAACACATACGCCTTGCCTGTTTGCGTTGCAAATCAGCAACTGAACTTTGGTTATTACGCCAGTTACTGAAAGCAACCTCTCGGGATCTGACTGCATGTTTGCACGTCTAATTAAACCTCCAAAACTTGGTTTAATCTAAATATTTTTCGCTGGGATGAACATTTTCATTCCCACCTTAATAACATTAGACACCATTTCCGCCAAGGCACTGACATTATTGTCAAGAAAACAAAGTTTCCGGTTAAAATGTCTAAAAAAATTCTATAAAAGAAAAACTTCAATAAAAGTTTGTGCTATATAGAAAAATGTTCGATAAACATTTTTTTTTAATATTCGGGTTAGTCAAAAATCAGAGACCGAATATTAATACTTTTAAAACAATATTTTCATATTTTAATCCATACAAAAACAATCATTGAAGTTTAAAAAATAATAAAAATCCCTAATGATTTTTAATTGTTCGAAAAATTTTGTATCGTTTTTCAATCCGATGAAAATAAAAAAATCGTTTGGGATATTTATCAGTTCAAAATAATTTTCATTTTTTTTCAACCGATGAAAAAAAATTTTGATAGAAAATATTCAAATTTTATTTCTGTTATTTCCAGGAAAAATTTTCCTGGTTTCATTCATCATAATGTTCATGTTAATGCATAGATAAGGCAATTCTAAAATCCCTGATGATTACCCCTTGGAGTAGTATATTCTGTAATGTTGTTTCTATCCATGCTTAAAACTTAAGTCGATGGGTGATGGGTCCAAAGAAACAAGACTCGTTTGTATAGCGATCCGCTCGATCCGAGACAGACGCTCGTTTGCAGCCGCAACTAATATTTTGAACAGACCCTGCATTTTCGTACTTTACCAAGTACAATTATCTTAGACCCTTAGACCAAATAGGCTGGAATGGCTCTAAGATAACTCCATCTTATATTAGCCCTGACCTAGATTCATACACGGGTTGTTTACCGCATCTAAAACTACATATTTTGTTCAGGTTTCCAAGATGTACCACGAGGAGGTTAGAGTGGGAATTGGATACAGTTCTTACCTGGTAACTGGAGACGCTAGGCAACTGTTGCATCCTCCCATGCCCTATGCTCTACTGGGAGTCAAGGATGAGAGAAGAAGAAGATTTGTCCTGGTATAAAAAGTCTTTAGAACGTTTAAATAACAATAAATTCTATTATTGTTGCAAATTTTACGTTGAAATGGTTTTGCGAATCGAAGAAACCACCAATAGTTCCATTAGAATTATTAGGTTTAACTTCGATGTCCTAAAACATTCCAATTAATTGGAAACATATTCATACCATGAAATAAATATTAAAGGAAGTGCCACTTACTTTTTATTTTGTAAACATTAACCATTTGACAAGAAAGAATATCTGAAGTTTACTCAAAAAATGAGGCTACCTTACTTTAAAAAAAAAAATTCCATTTAAGTATCAAAATTGTTTGGTAATTTTTAATATTTCTTTACTTTTTTTCCCTATTATCCTTGACTCCCAGTGGAGCATAGGGCCTCAACCACTCTTTTATATCGGAATGTTAAAGATTTTGTGTGGACTATAAGGTCTGTAATACAGATAGCGACTGGTTATTGAGTATTAAGTTATTTGCCATTAGGAGCCAGCATCAAACTGGTCTTCTTCAATTAGTCTAAAAATAGAATCTAGTACATGTCCTTGACTGAAAGAAGTCCCCTCTATTTTACTTGTAGAGTTTGGGAAAACTAAGTAAGTAAAGTTTTTGAACTGAGATCCACAAAATTGCTCCTAGTGGGTCTTTTCATGTCAGTCATGTTTTCAAAGTCTATCGAGTCCTTCCCTAAACTTTTAGGAACACAAGCTGTGAATATTATCTGAAACGCCTCAGCAGTTTGTCCGTAATTCGTTATTCAGTAACACACACGAGTTTTTTTTAATTTAATGGTATAATTGAGATCTTATGTGTTTTAGCATCAAACAAGCTACAAACTACAAATTTTATTGATTAGAAAATATTAGTTATTTGAAGTTTTATTTATTTTATTTTTTTTTTCAAACTACACATTTTAGTTCACAAATTTCCATAAAATAATCTTCGAGTGTGGCAACGATCTGTGTAATATTGACAAAATATACAAACTTCAAAGATATTATTTATAGTCAAAAATTTTGAAGTGGCACTTCCTTTAGTATTTATTTCATGATTCATACATTCATTGTTGAAAATTTTAAAATTTCAAAAATATTTTATTTTTTCAAAGTCAAAATAGAAGTTCAAAAATAAAACAATCAATATAATATTTTTATGTTTGGATATTTATCGTTAAAGATATTTAAAATATTCATCATGAGGGATATATATATTTCAAATATAAATCCCTCTTTTTTATTCATCGATCGAAATGAAAATAAATTTTCATCGGCAATGATATTTATACTTGATTGATTTAAAAAATAAAACAATATTCGGTCTCTGTCAAAAATATATCACATATTTTTGACTAACCCGATTTTTGAAAATTTACTGCCAATAAAGACGTTTTTTTGGAAAAAATATGCCGATTTTTCATGAAAACCTTCTGGCACCCCTGACGAGGCAATTTATACTAAACTAAGAAAAGAGACTGTAGGAGAGAGAGCATTTTTAGAATAACACATGAGTAAAAATGTGCATGTTTAAGAAATGTCAAAAAATGTGAGTGATCACTTGGAGGGTTTTTGACATTTTCTTTTAAAGCGTTGTTTGTGGTTAGTTAGCAATCAAAACAAACACTAGAATAAAGAGTTTGTGTAAAAGAAAACTCATAAAACAACAGACTTGTTTTTTGTTATGTTATAAATGTTAGTTTAACATTTTGTGGGTAAATGTTAATAACATATTAGTCTTTTATTTACATAAAGACGCTATGTTAGGAGTTTAAGAGTAAAGAAATTTGTTAGGTTTTTTTTTTCTATCAAAAACGAGTGTTACATTTCGGGTTCTTTTTTGTTACATTATTTGACTCTTTGATTTTGCTTGGACTCTTTAATTTTGATTTGTTTTTCTCTTTCTCTCTCTCGTAAGTATGACGATGTTTGTATTTGAAAACACGACAGCTGTGTTTCGTGGCCATATTGAAATTCTTTTGATAATTTTTTTTTTAGGAAATTTTTAAGATATTTTTGACATTTTCAAAGACTTTTTTAAGGACTTTGCCTAGTGGCAATTGGAAATTTTTAAACAAAAAAAGAAAATTTAAAAGGTCTAGTTTCTTTTTATATAAAAATTAAGACGATTTAGGAAAGTTTTAGGCCTAAATAAACGTTTTGAAAAAAAGTTTTTGGAAACAGATCCATTAGATTTTTTTATCACTTTTAAGTGTCTGCAAAGTGAAATTTTTTTGTTTTTACTTTTGATTTTTTTTTCTTTAGTTTCGTTTTTGTTTTGTGTTATATTATTTGCACATTATCGCAGATTCTCTGTATATTCGTATCAAACGACCATCAGACCAGAGCCAACAATTATTTTTTAGAGTATTTTTTTTTTGGTTCGTTTTTGTTATCAAGAGGAGAAGTGGGAAACATGTTTTTATTTAATGTCTTTGGGTTTCGCTTGGAGGTTAATATATTGGCTGTTGTTTGGGCTGATGTCGTTCATCCACTTAGATTTTCTTTTAGTACTTTTCAAATAAGTTTTCCCTGACATTTATGATTTTCTTTTACTGTTTTTTACACCCTCCACCACCATAGGCGGAAAGGGTATGATAAGTTTGTGCTGATGTATGTAACGCATAGAAATATTTGTCTTAGACCCATCTTTTAGTATACAAATAGGCTTAGAATCACTTTCTAAGTCGATTTAGCGATGTCCGTCCGTCTGGCTGGACCCCCATGTAAACCTTGTATTTAAACTACAGGTCGCAATTCTAAAGATAATTTGATGAAATTTAGCACAGATCATTTTTTTGATAATGGGACCATGGCTATTGAAATTCGTCAAAATCGGTAAATTATTTATGGTAGCTCCCATAGGTCCCACTTACCGGAATTGATATATTGGCCACAAATATAAATATTTTTTCATGAAATTTAAAATAAATACTAATTTCATTGAAATCGGTCCACATTTGACTATAGCTCCCATACAAACTCTTCTTTAACCCCTTGACGTATTTCCACGAGTCTGACTCGTGGTACAATTTCTGTGCCTAACATGATTATCACGAGTCCGACTCGTGGTACTATTTATGTGCCTAACATGATTATCGCGAGTCTGACTCGTTGTGCGACTGTTCTTAAGCATCAAAACCGGTTTGTTTAGTGCAACTTGTCTGCGAACAGTTGGAAGCGAACTTCGTTGCGCAGATTGAGACGTCAAGGGGTTAAAAACGCCCTAAATGAGACAAAAATCACTAAAACGCTCGTAAATCTAAAGATGTTGAGAATTTCAAGTTTATTTTTTGCACAATTTTTGTAACAACTGTAATCAATTTGCCAAATTTCGAGATAATCGGTCCACATTTGACCCTAACTCTCATAAAAGTCCATATGACGGAAACAGCTTAAATATATAAGTTTTGAGAAAATGTTTAGCAAAAATTTGTCTTTATAAAGGAAAAATAACACCTTTGACGTTAGTGGTGAAGGGTATCGTATGGTCGGGCTTGACCGACTTTAGCACTTTCTTACTTGTTTTTTTCTTCTTCTGACATTTACATCCCAAAATTTTTAGATTTCTATGTTAATTATACCCTTCACCACCATAGGTGGAAAGGGTATATTGGGTTTGTGCTGATGTTTGTAACGCATAGAAATATTGGTCTGAGACCTACCTTTTAGCAAACCAATCGACTTAGAATCACTCCCTGAGTTGTTTTAATGATGTCCGTTATCCATGTAAGCTTCTTATTACTCCACAGGTCGTAGCTTTAAAGTTAATTTGATGAAATTTGGCATCCCTATACTTTTTGGGCGAAATCGGATTACTATTTCGGGTACCTCCCATAGGGATGCCTTCCCGGAATAGAGTTTTTGGTCCTTTACAGCCACGAATTTAGTTGTATTTTAATAATATTCAGCACAAATATTATCTTATTATATCCTTAATCAGCGTTCCTAATTTTGTAGAAATCGGCCCATATTTGACCATACCTCCCATACAAGACACATTCTCAAAAGACCTTTATCTTATATGTATTCTTAAACGAGCAATAATTGTATAGTACCTGGTTGATCGAGCCTTGCTCGGAGCTTTATGATAAGCATTCTAAGGCATATTTTAAAGTTTTTATATATTTTATTTTATAAAGAGGAAAGACATTGTACAAATATTCAGTCAATTTTGAATTATTTTATTTATTTTGTCCGACCAACACATAGTTTGCATAGTTTACAGTTTAACTCATTTTAAATAATTTTGGAAATAGGTCATACCAACTTAGAAACCTCCGTCGACTCATGCCCAACAACTTTGCTAAAGATTATAGTCTGATCAAATGCACAGTTTACGATTTAATTCATTTTGAGTAGTTTTCAGTGGCGCCACCTGAAGTTGTTCATACCAACTAAGAAACCTTTGTCTGCTTATGCGTAACAACTTTGCTTGTGATTATAACATGATCAAATGCACAGTTTACCATTTAATTCACTTTGAGTAATTTTATGTGGCGCCACCTATCGGACTTTGCTTTCAGTTCCAATTCATAAACCTTCTTCGGCTTATGCGTAACAACTTTGCTGAAGATTATAGCATGGTTAAATGTACAGCTTACGATTAAATTGACTTTGAGTAAATTTCAGTGGCGCCACCTGTCGAAATTTCTTCATACCAACTAAGAAACCTTCGTCGACTCATGTGCAACAACTTTGCTAAAGATTGTAGCATGATTAAATGTACAGCTTACGATTAAATTGACTTTGATAAGGTTTCAGTAGCGCCACCTATCGGAAATTATTCATACCAACTAAAAAGCCTTTGCCAGCTCATGCGCTTAAACTTTGCTAAAGATCATAGCATGATTAAATGTACAGTTTACGATTTAATTAATTTTTAGTAATTTTCAGTGGCGCCATCTGTCGGAAATTAGTATTATCGACTTAGAAACCTTCGCCGGCTTATCCGCAACATCTTCGCTAAAGAGCATAACATGATCAAATGAATAGTTTACTATTCTATAAAGAACATACATACAGACAAACATTCATTTGTTTAAAAGGTATAACATTACTAATTTTTCCCCTTTTTATCCCCTAATTTCTAAAAAGTTCCAAATGCATATTTGGCACTTCTTTGGTACCAATTGAATTCGGTACATTTTATTAAAACGCAGTTAACATAATGTTCCTAAAACGCAATTAACATAATGTTCCTTTTTGAGATGTTAAGTTATCATTTTATCCCTTTTTTTACCCATTTTGGCCCCAAAATCAAAAAAAGTACTAACTACTTGTTCAACATATCTTTCACATCTATTGACTGCAGTACAAAGTTTCATTCTATATTCTTTGTTTTAACAATTAAAAGTGGGTTAAAAAAGTACCAAAAAACTATTTTTACAATTTTTTACCCCTTATCGGACATAGTTTCAAAAAAGTACCAAGCACCTGTCCGCTTATTTTCATAGCTGTTCAAAACATAATTTGAATTTTGTTTCTAAACCTATTACTTTAGGAGATATAACGTTTTCGATTTTTCCCCGTTTTTACCCTCTTAGCGGTAAAACTTCCAAGAATCTCTTCATATTCGTTCTGTACGGCAACAAAGTTACCCAGTGTATAGAAGGGCTATCTTGAAAACGGCTCTAACGATTTTGATAAAATTTGGATAGTGGGTACCTTTTTATGTATAGGTCGAATAAAAAGGGACTTTTTGAACCTTTGCCACTAAGAGGGTAAAAACGGGTAAAAAGGGGAAAAAATAAAAAAATGTTATATATACTAAAGTAATAGGTGTAGAAACAAAATTTAAATTATGTTTTGAATAGCTGTTAAAATAAGCGGACAGGTGTTTGGTACTTTTTTCAATCTATGCCCGATAGGGGTTAAAAAAGGCTGAAATGGTTTTTTTGGTACCATTTTTAAGCCTTATCTTTCGAACCAAACAAAATAGAAAAGAATTTTGTAATGCAATCAATAAATGTGAGAAAAAAAAAAACACGGTACTTTTGGTACTTTTTTGATTTCGGGTGCCAAAATGGGTAAAAAAGGGATAAAACTAAGTTATCGTTGAAGTAATATAAATAGAAACAATATTTTGGAGCATTTCGACCGTGTACAAGAGAGGGCGAAGGTGCTTATCGGTGAAAGTAGAATAGCCAATTCTATTGCCTCATTGGAGCATCTTCGCAATATGGCTTGCGTTTCACTATTCTATCGCTACTACAATGGCATGTGCTCAAACGAAATTAGGGATCTTGTTCAAGAAACCCGTACATTTCTTCATAGCACACGCAATTCAACAAGGGCTCATCCCTTTGTAGTCGATTTTCCAGTGGATCGCACGACGCACTATAGAGAAAACTCGTTTTTTAGCCGTACAGCACGTATGTGGAATAAACTTCCTGCATCAGTCTTCCCCTCTAATTATGATATCCAAAGGTTCAAATCGAATATCCACAAGCACTACTCCCTCTATCCTCCATCCCATAACCTTTTCTCCTAGTTCCATCATAATGCATAGGCATATGTAGGGGCCATCCCCTGAGTGTTGGTCCAATACAAAAAAAAAAAATAACTCTAAAGCTAAATTCATTTCATTACTTAAACTTTGCACAGATAAATATTTTGTAAATATAAACCAATTGCCAAAATTTGGCAACAATCGGTCCACAATTGACCCTAGCTCCCATATCAGGCCCTTAGTCGGAAATGATATAAATCTCGAAATTTTGAAAAAAATAGCACATGGTATATGTATATATGTCTCTAATCATATGCATAGGCATATGTAGGGGCCATCCCCTGAGTGTTGGTCCAATACAAAAAAAAATAACTCTGAAGCTAAATTCATTTCATTACTTAAACTTTGTACAGATAAATATTTTGTAAATATAAACCAATTGCCAAAATTTGGCAACAATCGGTCCACAATTGACCCTAGCTCCCATATGAGGCCCTTAGTCGGAAATGATATAAATCTCGAAATTTTGAAAAAAATAGCACGTAGTATATGTATATATGTCTCTAAGACTTAAGGAAAACATGTTTAATTGTTGGTCCATATTTGACCTTAGCAGTGAAGGGTATGATATAGTCGGGCTTGACCGCTTTTCTTACTTGTTTCTATTGCAAACTATTTTTCAAAATAGTTCAGGCAATTAATTTGATTAGTTTATCTCAGATAAAAATATGAAAAATACGAAGGTTTTTGTTTAAGTGTTCGTTTTTAATCGTTTCCTTTTGCTTAACGAAAAAATTTAGAAGACACACAAACAAACCCATAATAAACTAGAAAATTTGTAATAACATAAATTTCTTAGAAATCTTTAACTTTTTCTTTAAAATGTCTTCTTGATAAGTTTGTTTAATCTTTTCCACAAAACCCCCCTTGGCCATAAGTTTCCTCTTAAATCTTTTCTAAACTTCCCGATTATACGTAACTAAATCATTTAGAAAAACAAATATGGCCCCTTTTTCCAAAGGAAATTATTAGTTTTATTTGTCATTTTACTGAATTTTATTGTTTTTTCTCTGTTTCTGTCATTTCTCTATATATTTTATTTGACGTCAGCAACAACAACAACAACAACAGCAGCAACAACTATTTTAATTGTCTGTTTGCTTTCGTTCGTTTGCACGAGCATTTTGTGGTTGTATTATATGGGTTCGTCGTTCGTTGCAGCCATTATTATTTTTGTTGTTTTCTGTTTGTCGTTGTCGTTGTTGCTGTTGCTGCTGTTGTTGCTTTGTGTTGGTTGAATTTATTTTTAGAAAGTTAGTTATAGTTATCTCTGTATTTACATTATATTCATGCGATTTTAACGCTTTTAATTAAGCGTTTTTAGATTTACAGTTTTTAATTAATAATTCAAGGCTTTTTATCTGTCGAAAATGATGATTAATGTTAAGTACCTGGTAGACCGAGCCTTGCTCGGAGCTTTATGATAAGCATTTTGAGGAAAATTTTAAAGTTTTTATATATTTTATATTATAAAGTGCTAAAATAAATTTAGAGGAAAGACATTGTAGAAATATTCAGTTAATTTTGAATTATTTGATTTATTTTGTCCGACCAACACATAGTTTGCATAGTTTACAGTTTAACTCATTTTGAATAATTTTGGAAATTATTCATATCAACAGAAACCTCTGTCGACTCATGCGCAACAACTTTGCTAAAGATTATAGTCTGATCAAATGCACAGTTTACGATTTAATTCATTTTGAGTAGTTTTCTGTGGCGCCACCTGTCGGACTTTGCTTATTCCAATTCATAAACCTTCTTCGGCTTATCCGTAACAACTTTGCTGAAGATTATAGCATGATTAAATGTACAGCATACGATTAAATTGACTTTGAGTAAATTTCAGTAGCGCCACCTGTCGAAATTTCTTCATACCAACTAAGAAACCTTCGTCGGCTCATGTGCAACAACTTTGCTAAAGATTGTAGCATGATTAAATGTACAGATTACGATTAAATTGACTTTGAGTAAGTTTCTGTAGCGCCACCTGTCGGAAATTATTCATACCAACTAAAAAGCCTTCGTCGGCTCATGCGCTACAACTTTGCTAAACATCATAGCATGATCAAATGTACAGTTTACGATTTAATTAATTTTTAGTAATTTTCAGTGGCGCCATCTGTCGGAAATTAGTCTTATCAACTTTAAAACCTTCGCCGGCTTATCCGCAACATCTTCGCTAAAGAGCATAACACAATCAAATTCACAGTTTACTATTCTATAAAGAACATACATACAGACAAACATTCATTTGTTTAAAATAATACTAATTTTTCCCCCTTTTTATTCCCTAATTTCTAAAAGTTCCATATGTATATTTGGTACTTTTTTGGTGCCAATTGAATTCGGTACATTTTTTTAAAACGCATTTAACATAATGTATAATGTTCCTATTCATATTACTTTGGAGATGTTAAGTTATCATTTTATCCCTTTTTTACCCATTTTGGCTCCAAAATCAAAAAAGTACCAAATACGTGTTTCATGTTTTTTTTTTACATCTATTGATTGCAGTACCAAGTTTCTTTCTATATTCTTTAGTTTAAAATATAAGAGTGGGTTAAAAAGGTGCAAAAAAAAAACTATTTTCACCCTTTTTTACCCCCTATCGGACATAGTTTCAAAAAAGTACCAAACACCTGTCCGCTTATTTTCAAAGCTGTTTAAAACGTAATTTTAATTTTGTTTCTATACCTATTACTTTAGGAGACACAGCGTTTTCGATTTTTCCCCTTTTTACCCGTTTTTACCCTCTTGGAGGTAAAAGTTCCAAAAGTCCCTTCTTCGACCTATACATCAAAAAAGATACCCACTGTCCAAATTTTATCAAAATCGTTAGAGCCGTTTTCGAGATAGCCATTCTATATATATATATATATATATATACAATTATTGCTCGTTTAAGAATATAAGATTCAATTCATTTTTATACCCTTCACCACCATAGAGTTATGTATACTTCTGTGAACTACCCTAATTTCTCCATAAATGTCTTTACTACCTATTTTACTTTTATATTTAAATTTATTATAAATTTGTTCTAGATTTCATTTTATCAACTATTTTCTTTAATCCTAATTATTATCTTATATTTTGCTATTACTAAATCATCAACTATTTTTATAACTTAAAATTATCAAATATTTTCTTAAACATTACCCAGCAAAACTTTGGTAATGGCAAGTACTCTGATAACTGGTTACCTTGTAACGACTACAACATACCACCCGAATAAATATTAAGTTATTACAGAAGTACTTATTTGTAATTAAGATGGTAATTTAAACTGAATGGCCCCGGTTCAAATCCCACCAAGGGCAACATTTTTTTTTAGTTTTTTTTTATTAAAAGAGTCTTTTTAAATGATTTTTGAATTTTAAGAACTTAAATATTATCTTCTGTAAAAAGCATTTGTAAAACTAACTCACGTTAATGAAAAAATACCATCATGAGTTAATTTTGATTATGTAGGGGATGTTGAATACCAAACACGATTCTAATTGGTCTTAACTTGGTAAGCCCAACTTATCTGGGTCATCCTTCATCTCAACTGTGGACACACACCTCCTCATGGTATTACCCGGGGAGCTAGTTTAACACCCATTAATATTGTGAGTTAACATGTTCCGAGAGTTGTCCCATAAGATCGATAAAAATGGGTTAGGATTACGGGCTAGTAACCCTCTCTTGAAAAAAAAAAAATACAATGAAGAGGATAAAATTAGAATTGAAATGTCCCACTACCTAATGTTAGAGGAGGATGTCCGAAACTTCGATAGAAAGACCAAGTAGAGGAAAATTTTTTAAAGCTTGGCATATAAAATTGGAGAATATTCGCACAAGATCGAAATCCATGGAATTCTAAAATATGCTCGGACTTTGACATTAACAGATTGTAACATTTAAGTAAGTAAGAGTCAATCTTATGTAAAAACTTATACAAAAAAGAAGATTTAAATTGTTTAAGTTTTAAAATAATTTTAAAAAAGTTTTAAAATAATTACAAAAAATCGTATAAAAATATTTTTCCAAAAATTACAACAAAGCAAAAAAAAGCAGGGAAAAACAAAGTTGTTTTCACATGATTTTGGATCTAAAAATAAAAATTATTTATATTAATTATAAGCTGCTAAGTTTTCAACATATGAAGTAGCTCAGTGGAAGAGTCTCTGCCTAGCAGTCGGAGGGTCTGGGTTCGAGCCCCCACGGGATCATAAAAAAAAATTTGTATTTCGTTTAAAAATATATGTTTTTAATAAAACAACAACAAAAAAGTTGTTGCTGTTGTTGTTGCTTTCAAATTGCTTACCCAAGTCATTACTTTTCTGCAATTGGTAAGTACTTGCCTCCAATGACATCCCCATGTTAATGTAATGACTTAAACAGCGAATGAGTAAGTAGTTCGTGTTCAATAGTTTAACTGGTTAACTCATTATTTGGTAATGAAAAGTTTTACTGGGTAACTATTCAATTTCTTCATTTTAATATCATTCATCAAATATTTTCCCAATTATAATTACTTGAATTTGTGAACTAGTTTATACCGTTACTTTATTTTAAATACGAAAAATTCTTAAAATAATTAATCAATAAGAAAGTAGATTTTGTACAGCAAAGATCAATTTTGAAAAAATAAATAATTTTTAAATAAAGAAAAAGAAAGTGTTTAATCTTTCTCTTAATTATAGGTGGAAAGGGTATTATAAGTTTGTGCTGATGTTTGTAACGCATAGAAATATTTGCCTTTTAGTATACCAATAGACTTATAATCAATTTCTGAGTCGATTTAGCGATGTCCGTCCGTCCGTCCGTCTGGCTGGCTGGCTGGACCCCCATGTAAACCTTGTAATCAAACTACAGGTCGCAATTCTAAAGATAATTTGATGAAATTTGGCACAGATAATTTTGGCTATTGAAATTGGTCAAAATCGGTCCATTATTTATGGTACCTCCCATAGGTCCCACTTCCCGGAATTGCTATATTGGCCACGAATATCAATATTTTTTCATGAAATTTAAAACAAATACTGCTTATGTAAACTTAAATCACTGTACCAAATTTCGTTGAAATCGGTCCGCATTTGACCATAGCTCCCATACAAACTCTTCTTTAAAAATGACCTAAATGAGACAAAAAATCACTAAAACGCTCGTAAATCTAAAGATAATGAAAATTTTGAGTTTATTTTTTTGCATACATCATTTTTGTAACAACTGTAATCAATTTGCCAAATTTCGAGATAATCGGTCCACATTTGACCCTAGCTCTCATATAAGTCCAAATGACGGAAACAGATTGAATATCTAAGTTTTGAGAAAATGTTTGTATGATGGCAAAATCTAGCAAATATTTGTCTTTATACAGGAAAAAGGACACCTTTGACCATAATGGTGAAGGGTATCGTATGGTCGGCTTGACCGACTATAGCGCTTTCTTCCTTGTTTTTTTATAAAAATACTTCAATTTTCTTTTATCTATTCATTATTGGACCAGATTAGACCTTCTCCATACTAGAATCTTGTCCAAACTATTAGACGACAAACTGGAGTAACATTATTCCACTGGTACTGGATGCTTTCTTTGTCCCTGAAAAACTAATTCTAAATCAACATTATTTGATACATCTATTGTTTTCCACATTGGACTTCCTCTGTACCACGAGAATCTTACCCAAACTATTTTACTACACCCTAGAGTGACTTTTTTTTCACTATTTTCACCCTAGAGTGACTTTTTTCCACTGGTAGTAGATATCTTCCTTGTTTCTGAGAAACTAGTTCTTGACCAACATACCCAGCAAAACATTGGTAATGGCAAGTACTCTGGTAACTGGTTACCTTGTAATGACTACAACATAACCTCCGAATAACTAATAAGTTATTACAGAAGTACTTATTTGTAATTAAAATGGTAATTTGAACTGAATGGCCCCGGTTCAAATCACACCAAAACCAACAATTTGTTTTTAATTTTTTTTTTTATAAAAAAAAGTCTTTTTTTTTATTACCTTCTGTAAAAAAAAAAATTTTGAAAAACAAACTCACGGAAAAACAAGTAGGAAAAGCTATAGTCGGTCAAGCCCGACTATATAATACCCTTCACTACTAAGGTCAAATATGGACCAACAATTAAAGTTTTCCTTAAGTCTTATAGACATACATACATAAACTACTCGTATGTGCATTTTTATTCTTCAAAATTTCGAGATTTATATCATTTCCGGCTAAGGGCCTGATATGGGAGCTAGGGTCAATTGTGGACCGATTGTTACCAAATTTTGATTATTGGTTTATATTTACAAAATATTAATCTGTGCAAAGTTTAAGTAAACAAATGCATTTATCTTTAGAGTTATTAACGTTTTTGTGCTTTTATGTGTATATAAACGTCTATTGAGAATGTGTCTTGTATGGGAGGTATGGTCAAATATGGGCCGATTTCTACAAAATTAAGAACACTGATTAAGTGTGATAAGCAATAATACAGCTAAATTTGTGAAACTACATTCCCGGAAGGCATCCCTATGGGAGGTACCCGAAATAGTAATCCGATTTCGCCCAAAAAGTATAGAAATCGTCCTTGGACCAAAATATGAACTTGTGAATAGTTTCATCAAATTATCTTTAAAGTTACGACCTGTAGAGTGATAACAAGCTTTCATGGACAACCGGCCAGCCAGCCAGCCGGACGGACGGACATCTTTAAAACAACTCAGGGAGTGATTCTAAGTCGATTGGTATGCTAAAAGGTAGGTCTTAGGTCAATATTTCTATGCGTTACAAACATCAGCACAAAACCAATGTATCATTTCCACCTATGGCAGTGAAGAGTATAAATAGTCAATTTTGATTATGTTGATGATGGATACCAAACACGGTTCTGATTGGCCTTAACTTGGTATGCCCAGACTTATCTTGGTCATCCTTCCTTTCAACTGTGGCCACTGACCTCCTAGTGGTATCATCCGGGGAACTAGTTTGACATCCTTTAATGTAGTAAGCTAACATGTATCGAGAGTTGTACCATAAGATCGATAAATAAGGGTTAGGACGACTCTTGAAAAAAACAATTACTATGAAGAGGTTAAAATTAGAATAAAAATGTCACACCACCTTGTTAAAAGAGAACGTCCAAAACATCAATGGAAAGACCAAGTAGAGGAAAATTTATCAAAGATGAGCCTATGAAATTGGAGAATAAACGCACAAGATAGAAGTCCATGGAATTCTAAGATCTGCTCGGAATTTGAACTTAACAGGTAACTATATAACAGGTAACTATAGGCCATTTAAATAAGTAAGAGTCAATGTTGTATAAAAACTTATACAAAAAGGAAGATTTAAATTGTTTAAATTTAAACAAGCCCCCATGGGTTCCAGCCCCCATGAGGCCATAAAATAAAGTTTTGTATTTCGTTTCAAAAAATATATTTTTTTAATAAAACAACAACAACAAAAAGTTGTTGTTTTCCAATTGCTTACCCAAGTCATTACTTTTCTGCACTTGGTAAGTACTTGCCTCCAATGACATCCCCATGTTAATGTAATGACTTAAATAGCGAATGAGTAAGTAGTTCGTGTTCAATAGTTTAGCTGTTTAACTCATTACTTGGTAATGAAAAGTTTTGCTGGGTAGCTTTATTGTCCAATTTGCACCAGCCCCGTACTACGAGAATATCTTTCAAACTAATAGATGTATTACACAGTGCTACAGGAAAAATCAGCCTCAACAATTCCAGTGGATAATGAATGAACACCATTAAGTAAACAAAACTGCCGAAGGGCTTTAAAAAGTTAGCTCGAATTTCATTTTTATGTACTCTCGAAGTTGGTCCTTTTTTGACAAAAATTTTTAGTTAGTCAAATTAAAAATTTTTGAACTTGTATTGGTATATTCATTCTCCTAACTCATACAATAATACTTATAATTGTTTTAAACATCCCTGCAGTAAATGCCGTCAGAGAAACAATACTGTTTTGCTATTGACAATGTCTCCATTACTACTTGCCTATTTTGCCCCATCCAATGTTATCTACTATTGACATTTAACATTTAGAGTTCCTACGAAATCTACCAGTAGACATTACCACTATTTACTTAGTATTGACTTTGTAGTTCTTTTGATCCAAAATGGAGACATTGGGATCAAATCGGGGCCTATTGATATACATATATGTTGACACATTCGTTGACAATGTCACCTGATATATACTAGAATAGTAGTCTCTATATATTCACTATTTCAGTACTGAACTAAAATTGGGGACATTTGAATTGATATCACACAAAGTGTTGACATGGAGACACATGTTCCCAGTTTTACTACATATTTTTCTATATTTTTCTATATTTTTATTTTTAATTAAATATTTTAGTTATTTTTTTGTTAAAGCACAAATATATTTGAACTAAATCTTGTTTAAGAGATATAAGAAGAACTCAATTGTTTAGGTAATATTTTGTCAAAATTTATGGAAATATAATTTATTTTTTAAGATTTGTAGAACACAATTGAAACTGGGACTTAGGATTGAAATTGGGATTTTAGAAGACTTTAAGCATCTAATAGAGACAATCTTAAAAAATACAAGTGGAACCGGGACTTTAGAAACCTGCGATTTAAAATCAAACAATATAAAAAAATTCAAAAGGAATTTGGGTTTGTAGAAAGACCTACGATTAAAACTGGGACTATAGAAAGACCTACGATTAAAACTGGGACTGTAGAAAACCTTAGATTGAAACTGTTACTACATAAAGGCCTAGGATTGAAACTAGGACTGTATAAAGCTCTATTATTGAAACTGAGACTGTGAAAATACCTACGATTGAAACTGTGTCTATATGAAAACCTATAATTTGAACTAGGACCTACGATGGATACTTGAACTATAGCAAGATCTACGACTGAAACTGTTACTGTAGAAAGACACCGGTTGAAACTGGGTCTATAGAAAGACCTACAATTGAAACTGGGACTATAGAAAGACCTACAATTGAAACTGGGACTATATAAACTCCTACGATTGAAAGTGAAACTATACAAAGACCTACGATTAAAACTGGGACTGTAGAAAGATCTACGATTAAAACTTGGACTGTAGAAACCCCTACGATTGAAACTTGGACTATATAAAACCTATAATTAAATCTGGGACTGTAGAAAGACCTACGATTGAAACTGGGATTATAGAAAGACCTATGATTACAACTGGGACTATAACAAGACCTTCGGTTGAAACTGGGACTATAGAAAGACCTACGATTGAAACTGGGACTATATAAAGACATACGAATGAAACTGGGACTATAGAAAGACTTTCAATTGAAACTGGGACTGTAGAAACCCCTACGGTTGAAACTGGAACTATAGAAACATCTACGGTTGAAACTGGGATTATAAAAAGACCTACGATTGAAACTGGGGCTATAGAAATATCTATAATTAAAACTGGGACTATAAAAAGACATACGATTGAAAGTGGCGCTATAGTAAGACCTTCAATTGAAACTGGGACTGTAGAAACCCCTATGGTTGAAACTTTAACTATAGAAACCCCTACGGTAAAACTGGAACTATAGAAAGACGATTGAAACTGGACCTATAGAAAGACTTTCGATTAAAACTATAGAACTATAGAAAGACCTTCGATTAAAACTGAGACTATAGAAACACCTACGATTAAAACTGGGACTGTAGAATACCTTAGATTGAAACTGTTACTACATAAAGGCCTTGGATTGAAACTAGGACTGTATAAACCTCTATTATTGAAACTGAGACTGTGAAAATACCTACGATTGAAACTGTGTCTATATGAAAACCTATAATTGGAACTAGGACTATATGAAGACCTACGATTGAAACTGGGACTGCATAAAGATCTAAGATCGAAAATTCGGCCATATAAAAACTTACGATTGAAACTGGGACTATATAAGCCTGGAACTGTAGAAAGATCTAAGATTGAAAATGCGGCCATATAAAAACTTACGATTGAAACTGGGACTATATAAACCTGGAACTGTAGAAAGATCCTAGATTGAAACTGGGACTGTAGAAAGACCTACGATGGAAACTAAAACTATAAAAAGATCTACGATTGAAATTGGGACTGTAGAAATACCTAAGATTTAAACTTGAACTATAGAAAGACTTACGATTGAAACTGGGGCTGTAGAAAGACCTACGATGGATACTTGAACTATAGCAAGATCTACGACTGAAACTGTTACTGTAGAAAGACACCGGTTGAAACTGGGTCTATAGAAAGACCTACAATTGAAACTGGGACTATAGAAAGACCTACAATTGAAACTGGGACTATATAAACTCCTACGATTGAAAGTGAAACTATACAAAGACCTACGATTAAAACTGGGACTGTAGAAAGATCTACGATTAAAACTTGGACTGTAGAAACCCCTACGATTGAAACTTGGACTATATAAAAACCTATGATTAAATCTGGGACTGTAGAAAGACCTACGACTGAAACTGGGATTATAGAAAGACCTATGATTACAACTGGGACTATAACAAGACCTTCGGTTGAAACTGGGACTATAGAAAGACCTACGATTGAAACTGGGACTATATAAAGACATACGAATGAAATTGGGACTATAGAAAGACTTTCAATTGAAACTGGGACTGTAGAAACCCCTACGGTTGAAACTGGAACTATAGAAACCTCTACGGTTGAAACTGGGATTATAAAAAGACCTACGATTGAAACTGGGGCTATAGAAATATCTATAATTAAAACTGGGACTATAAAAAGACATACGATTGAAAGTGGCGCTATAGTAAGACCTTCAATTGAAACTGGAACTGTAGAAACCCCTATGGTTGAAACTTTAACTATAGAAACCCTTACGGTAAAACTGGAACTATAGAAAGACGATTGAAACTGGGCCTATAGAAAGACTTTCGATTAAAACTATAGAACTATAGAAAGACCTTCGATTAAAACTGAGACTATAGAAAGACCTACGATTAAAACTGGGACTGTAGAATACCTTAGATTGAAACTGTTACTACATAAAGGCCTTGGATTGAAACTAGGACTGTATAAACCTCTATTATTGAAACTGAGACTGTGAAAATACCTACGATTGAAACTGTGCCTATATGAAAACCTATAATTGGAACTAGGACTATATGAAGACCTACGATTGAAACTGGGACTGCATAAAGATCTAAGATCGAAAATTCGGCCATATAAAAACTTACGATTGAAACTGGGACTATATAAGCCTGGAACTGTAGAAAGATCTAAGATTGAAAATGCGGCCATATAAAAACTTACGATTGAAACTGGGACTATATAAACCTGGAACTGTAGAAAGATCCTAGATTGAAACTGGGACTGTAGAAAGACCTACGATGGAAACTTAAACTATAAAAAGATCTACGATTGAAATTGGGACTGTAGAAATACCTAAGATTTAAACTTGAACTATAGAAAGACTTACGATTGAAACTGGGGCTGTAGAAAGACCTACGATGGATACTTGAACTATAGCAAGATCTACGACTGAAACTGTTACTGTAGAAAGACACCGGTTGAAACTGGGTCTATAGAAAGACCTACAATTGAAACTGGGACTATAGAAAGACCTACAATTGAAACTGGGACTATATAAACTCCTACGATTGAAAGTGAAACTATACAAAGACCTACGATTAAAACTGGGACTGTAGAAAGATCTACGATTAAAACTTGGACTGTAGAAACCCCTACGATTGAAACTTGGACTATATAAAAACCTATGATTAAATCTGGGACTGTAGAAAGACCTACGACTGAAACTGGGATTATAGAAAGACCTATGATTACAACTGGGACTATAACAAGACCTTCGGTTGAAACTGGGACTATAGAAAGACCTACGATTGAAACTGGGACTATATAAAGACATACGAATGAAATTGGGACTATAGAAAGACTTTCAATTGAAACTGGGACTGTAGAAACCCCTACGGTTGAAACTGGAACTATAGAAACCTCTACGGTTGAAACTGGGATTATAAAAAGACCTACGATTGAAACTGGGGCTATAGAAATATCTATAATTAAAACTGGGACTATAAAAAGACATACGATTGAAAGTGGCGCTATAGTAAGACCTTCAATTGAAACTGGAACTGTAGAAACCCCTATGGTTGAAACTTTAACTATAGAAACCCTTACGGTAAAACTGGAACTATAGAAAGACGATTGAAACTGGGCCTATAGAAAGACTTTCGATTAAAACTATAGAACTATAGAAAGACCTTCGATTAAAACTGAGACTATAGAAAGACCTACGATTAAAACTGGGACTGTAGAATACCTTAGATTGAAACTGTTACTACATAAAGGCCTTGGATTGAAACTAGGACTGTATAAACCTCTATTATTGAAACTGAGACTGTGAAAATACCTACGATTGAAACTGTGTCTATATGAAAACCTATAATTGGAACTAGGACTATATGAAGACCTACGATTGAAACTGGGACTGCATAAAGATCCAAGATTGAAAATGCGGCCGTTTTTATATGGCCGATTGAAACTGGGACTATATAAGCCTGGAACTGTAGAAAGATCTAAGATTGAAAATGCGGCCATATAAAAACTTACGATTGAAACTGGGACTATATAAACCTGGAACTGTAGAAAGATCCTAGATTGAAACTGGGACTGTAGAAAGACCTACGATGGAAACTTAAACTATAAAAAGATATACGATTGAAATTGGGACTGTAGAAATACCTACGATTTAAACTTGAACTATAGAAAGACTTACGATTGAAACTGGGGCTGTAGAAAGACCTACGATGGATACTTGAACTATAGCAAGATCTACGACTGAAACTGTTACTGTAGAAAGACACCGGTTGAAACTGGGTCTATAGAAAGACCTACAATTGAAACTGGGACTATAGAAAGACCTACAATTGAAACTGGGACTATATAAACTCCTACGATTGAAAGTGAAACTATACAAAGACCTACGATTAAAACTGGGACTGTAGAAAGATCTACGATTAAAACTTGGACTGTAGAAACCCCTACGATTGAAACTTGGACTATATAAAACCTATAATTAAATCTGGGACTGTAGAAAGACCTACGATTGAAACTGGGATTATAGAAAGACCTATGATTACAACTGGGACTATAACAAGACCTTCGGTTGAAACTGGGACTATAGAAAGACCTACGATTGAAACTGGGACTATATAAAGACATACGAATGAAACTGGGACTATAGAAAGACTTTCAATTGAAACTGGGACTGTAGAAACCCCTACGGTTGAAACTGGAACTATAGAAACATCTACGGTTGAAACTGGGATTATAAAAAGACCTACGATTGAAACTGGGGCTATAGAAATATCTATAATTAAAACTGGGACTATAAAAAGACATACGATTGAAAGTGGCGCTATAGTAAGACCTTCAATTGAAACTGGGACTGTAGAAACCCCTATGGTTGAAACTTTAACTATAGAAACCCCTACGGTAAAACTGGAACTATAGAAAGACGATTGAAACTGGGCCTATAGAAAGACTTTCGATTAAAACTATAGAACTATAGAAAGACCTTCGATTAAAACTGAGACTATAGAAAGACCTACGATTGAAACTGGGCCTGTAGAAAAACCTAGAAGTTCTCAAAAATTGTTAATTTCCCTTTGTTTAAGATTTTATGACGGTCCAAAGTTCGTTTTTTTCAAGATTTTTTTGTTTTCAAAATGTACCCACTTAATATGCCTATAACTTTTTTATTAAAAAAATTTAATCATGTATTGGAGAACAAAGAAGATCAATTATTTCCTTGACTTAGGGATTTCTCAAAAAGCATATCTTCCATTTTCTTTATCCTTCTCTCAATAATGGATTATAGTATTGAAAAAAAGTCGGCCCATGTGGGGTCGGAAAATAATAAACTTTTTGTGAAACAGCTCACATTATTTCAGTACAAGGTTTAAAATTTTACATTTTTTCATAGGTCGTTTTAAATTCTGAAGCAAACAAAATATAAAAAAAAATTCCAACATGAATGAAAAAATTTTCAAATTTCAAAATTTATACTGAAATGACACGAGTAGTTTTACAAAAAATCTATTATTTTCCAATCGCCTCATGTGCCCACTTTTTTGGTTCTTGTATTTTGATTTCAACACTATAATCCATATGAGAGAAGGATAAAGAAAATAAATGAAAAGCTTTTTGAGATATCCTTGAGTCAAGGACATAACTAATCTTCCTTGTTCTACAATACATGATTAAATTTTTTAATGAAAAAAGCATAAAATTAAAGGAGAAACGCTGGAATATGTACATAATTTTTAAAAAAAATGTGATAACCATATTAAAAGTTATAGGCAAAATTATTTTGACTTACCAGTTGTTTTTCTTCTTTTTTTATTTTGTATAATTTTTATACCCACCATCAAAAAGAATGGGGGGTATATTGAAATTATCATTCCGTTTGTAATTTCCTTAATATTGGCTCAAAAACCAAAAACGATATATATTCTGAATCCTTATGAAATTCTAAGACGATTGAGCGATGTCCGTCTGTCTGTCTGTATGTTGAAATTACGATAACGCATAAACGAAAGGAGCTAGCTCACTGAAACTTAGTGTAAATATTCTTCATCTCTGACAAAATTTTGGTATTGAAATTGGGTAAAATCGGTTTACATTTGACCATAGCTCCCGTATAACCTCGTCTAGACTAATCGCTTATTTGTTAATAAATGACAAATTATAGCAGCTATTTATGCCGATAAAATTTGGTATATAGAAGTTTTGCAATAGCCCTAGGCAGCGTATAAAATTTCATCAAATCGGTTCACATTTAGCCATAACTTCCATACAAAAAATATACGAAAACAGCCTAAATTTCACCTAAAATACACTTAAATGCCAATAAAATATCAATGCCAGCCAGTGTGCAAAATTTTGTCGCAATCGGTCACCATTTGACCTAGCTCCCATATAAAAAACTTACGAAAACACAAAAATTCAAAAAGAAAAGGGGATTTATGTCCGTCTGTCCGTCAGATAAAATCGTGATAGCTTTTAACTACAAGAGCTAGTAAGATTAAATTAAGCACAAGAAGGTCTTATGTCAATGCCAGCCAGTGTGCAAAATTTTGTCACAATCGGTCACCATTTGACCATAGCTCCCATATAAAAAACTTATGGAAACACAAAAATACATAAAGAAAAGGTTGTTTATGTCCATCTGTCCGTCAGATAAAAGCACGATAGCGCCTTAACGAAAACAGCTAGAGGGACAAAATTTTACAAAGGTATTTTGGATGTCTTGAAAAATATGTGTGTTGAAAATGGACAAAATCGGTTCCAAATTTGTAAGAGCTCCCATATAACCCCACCCCGCTGATAAATTGAATACAACTGTAATAGCTATTTAAAATAGGGAAGTTTTATGCAATTTTTGATCAGTTTTTCAAATTTTATAGGAATCAGTCCATATTTGACTTTAGCTTTCATATAAAAAAAACACTCACGGAAACCAAAAATTTTAGCAAAGGCCAGTTAAAAGCTATAAAATTTGAAACTATGATAGCTATGGCCACTAAATTTTGCAAGAATAAGCTCTATATATATATATATATCAGCCAGTGTGTAAAATTTTGTAACAATCGGTCAACATTTGACTATAATTCTTATATATACAACATCCCCTTTTTATACCCTTCACCACCATAGGATAAAAAGGAAATTTCAGAATGTGTCATAAGTATTTTGACATGTTTTTAGAGAGCGTATTTAAAAAAATTGGGAACTTCAAGCTCAACAAAAATTGATAATAATTATTAAAATTAATCAAAAATGTATTCTCCTTTAGCATTTAAAACTTTTTGGTGTTGGTTCTGGACAGAATCCGCCAAGAACAGTAGAAACTCCATTGAAGTCTCTATAACTGTTTTATCTTTTGTTTTTTTAAGTCCGCAGATCTGTTTTGCTTTCTGTATGACTACAAATTTTCTATAACATAAAAAATTGGACTTTGGGGAAGCCAATCGAGAGTTTTGAACACCAGCCTCTGCTACAAATTTCGTGATCATTTTGCTCTTATGACATGGAGCGTTATCCTGTTGGAAAATTAATGCTTCTCCGATGAATTTATCGCCGGAGGGAAATGCATATTCATTCAATACTCTAAAATATTGATGATGGCTTGTGGAACCGTCAACAGGAACCATGTTCCCTACTCCACTACATTAATATATCCCCAGAACAACAATAACATTTTATTGGATTTTTTTTATTTAATTTGACAAAAACTATTTTATGTGATGAGAGTGCACCTGTAGGCCAGAAAGTATGATATGGAGGTGATAACGCATTCACCTCCGTATCCTACTTTCTGGCCTGGGGATATATTAATGTAGTGGAGTAGGGAAAAAGTGACCCCACTTTTCATCCTAGATTTTCATGGTCTATATGGCATCGATAGGTATTTTTTGATAATTTAAAAAAATTGTTCATAAGTTATACCCCTAATGGAGAATATAGACCGACATTCAAACTGGCAGAACATAGCTATTGCTTTGGGGATCAACCATCAAACAGTTTGCGCCTCATATGTATAACACGGACATTGCATCGTCTGACTGCCATTCCTTTCAGTCTATTAAGAACTTCTTAATGTAAAATAAATGCCAACAAAAGTTGTGCTAAAAGCGACGACTTCCTCTGGCCAAAATAACTAGTCTATTGGCGTAAAAGTTTTGCATTTTATCGATTCCTAATACTTTCCAAAAATACTTTTATCGATTCCTAATACTTTCCAAAAATACTTTGTTTATTTTTTGGACTGTAACTTTTAAGGTTCCGGTGGGTTGGCGCCTATTTTTACACCCACCATCAAAAAGAATGGGGGCTATATTGAGATTGTCATTCCGCTTGCAATTTCCTTAATATTGGCTCAAAAATCAAAAACGATATATATTCTGAATCCTTATGAAATTCTAAGACGATTGAGCGATGTCCGGCTGTCTGTTGAAATCATGTTAACGCCTAAACGAAAGGAGCTAGCTCACTGAAACTTAGTAAAAACATTCTTCATCTCTGAGGAAATTTTGGTATTAAAATTGGGCAAAATCGGTTAACATTTGACCATAGCTCCCGTATAAACTCGCCGACGCTAATCGCTTATTTGCTAATAAATTACAAACTATAATAGCTATGATGATAAAATTTGGTATATAGAAGTTTTGCATAAGCTCTAGGCAGCACATAAAATTTCATCAAAATCGGTTGACATTTAGTCATAGCTCCCATACAAAAAACTTACGGAAACCGCCAAAATTTCACCTAAAATACACTTAAATGCCAATAAATCTAAAACTATAATAGATATAATCACTAAATTTAGGACGAGGAGGTCTTATGTCAATACCAACCGGTGTGGAAAATTTTGTCACAATCGGTCACCATTTGACCATAGCTCCCATATAAAAAACTTACGGAAACACAAAAAGAAAAGACGGTTTATGTCCGTCTTTCCTTCCGAGAAAAGCGCGATAGCTCCTTAACTAAACGAGCTAGAGAGATTTAGTAAAAGTATTTTCGATATGTTACAGAAATTGTGTGCTGAAAATGGTTAAAATCGGTTCACAATTAGTTAGAGCTCCCATATAACCCTGCCCCGGAAATCACATTTATGCTGATAAATTGAATAAAATTGTAAAATCTCTAACTACTAAATTTAGAATAGAGAAGTTTTATGCAACTTTCAGTCAGTATGTCAAATTTTATAGGAATCGGTCCATTTTTGACCATAGCTTTCATATAAAAACCGCTCCCGGTAACCATTAAAATGGAACAAACGCCAGCTAAAAGCTATTAAATTATAAACTATGTCAGCTATGGCCACTCAATTTTGCACAAATAAACTTTATATTAATACCAGCCGGTATATAAAATTTTGTAACAATCGGTCAACAGTTGGCTATAGTTCTTATATATATAACATCCCCTTTTTATATCTACAATCAAAAAGATTTGGAGGTACATTCAGTATAATAAGATTGCATCTACGAAATTAGATAGCTATCAATCAATGTTAGGTCCAGACTTTATACACAGTAGATGTATTAGGAACTCCTAATAAAATACAAGAACCTGCCGTGTTGCTATCAACATGTTCATGGCACAACTACTGCAACAGGACCTCTGCGCAAAATATTGCGCCAAGTCATCTTTGGGCTATTAAATTACCTGGATGGGACATGATGTCAGACGGTCAACTACAAATAAAGCCTAGTATGTTATACTTCTGCTTATTGACCTTACATACTACTACTATGTTACTTAATTAATTGTCTTATATTTACAACCTGTTAAGGTCAAAAGTTGATCATATTTTAGAATTCCAAGCGCTTCGATCTTGTGCACATATTCTCCAATTTCGTAGTCCATGCTTTGATAATTGTTCTTCTACTTTGTCTTTCCATCGAGATTTCGGACGTCCTCTTCTACGAGTTCCCTCGGGGTTAATTTCGAACACTTTTCATACGCACGACATGTCCTAGTCAACGCAGCATCAACGCAATTGTATTAACTGCAGCATCTCGGACGATTTTCTCTAACGTCCTCTTCTACGAGTTCTCTCGGGGATAATTTCGAACACTTTTCATACGCACGACATGTCCTAGTCAACGCAGCATCAACGCAATTGTATTAACTGCAGCATCTCGGGCGATTTTCTCTAACGTCCTCTTCTACGAGTTCCCTCGGGGATAATTTCGAACACTTTTCATACGCACGACATGTCCTAGTCAACGCAGCATCAACGCAATTGTATTAACTGCAGCATCTCGGACGATTTTCTCTAACGTCCTCTTCTACGAGTTCCCTCGGGGTTAATTTCGAACACTTTTCATACGCACGACATGTCCTAGTCAACGCAGCATCAACGCAATTGTATTAACCGCAGCATCTCGGACGATTTTCTCTAATATTGAAGAGATCGCATGACAAACTGTCGCCTTAATCCCGTTTAGTTATGAAGGACTCCGATAGGCTCTTACCTGTTTTAACTGATTATGTTGTATTAGTTTATGTCATCCTTCATAACTTTATTAGCTTCGTAGGGAAACCGAACTCAAACATTGCTTTAAACAACTTCGTCCGTATCGGACTGTCAAAAGCAGTTTTATAGTCAACAAAGAGATGATATATATCTATTTATTTTTCTTGGGTCTTCATCAGGATTTGACGTCAGGTGATGGTAGATTTACCTAGTCTAAAGCCACATAGATAGGTCTCAATAATTTCGTTAACTTTAGCCTTTCAAATTTTGAAAAAGTTGCTCATTTGTGTTATTTTTGTAACCAAACTTGTACATCAAAATAACCAAATGGGGAAAAATGAAAACGAAATTTTTAAATTTCTATATTTTTGTGCAGGAGGTGTGAGGACCTCCTGCACAAAAATGGTGCATTCCTCTTACAATTATGACGTAGTATCATGCATCATTAACATATCGATTCATAACTGATTAGTAAAACTTACAAATTGAAAGATCGTTTTGTTTAGTCCATCAATTTAAGTCTTATTTTTGCAAAACTACTATATCTACACACATACATACATATACATGTATGTATGTAAGTATATCGTTCTTTTTACGGACAATATAATTTTTCTTAATAAACCGAAATTTGGAACGCATCCTATACTTTTTAATACAAGTTCATAAAGCTCGCTTCTACCTATTTCACCTCAATATTGAATACTCACACATACTTACACATTATGAATTTAAACGTATATTTCTTTTTGTAAAAAACAGATGCGATAAGAAAACTAAATAACAAATTTTAATGATACATACGAAATTCTTAGAAATATTATAGAATATTAAATTTTCAAATTATCTGTTTTTTAAATTTGCAAAAAAGTAAACTTTTAAAATTTCCTATAAAAGTAGGAAATTTTCAAAATTTCCTAATTTTTATAGGAAATTTTTAAAATTTCCTATTTTTATAGGAAATTCTGAAAATTTCCTATTTTTATAGGAAATTTTCAAAATTTTCTATTTTTATAGGAAATTTTCAAAATTTCCTATTTTTATAGGAAATTTTCAAAATTTCCTATTTTTATAGGAAATTTTCAAAATTTCCTATTTTTATAGGAAATTTTCAAAATTTTCTATTTTTATAGGAAATTTTCAAAATTTCCTATTTTTATAGGAAATTTTCAAAATTTCCTATTTTTATAGGAAATTTTCAAAATTTCCTATTTTTATAGGAAATTTTCAAAATTTCCTATTTTTATAGGAAATTTTCAAAATTTCCTATTTTTATAGGAAATTTTCAAAATTTCCTATTTTTATAGGAAATTTTCAAAATTTCCTATTTTTATAGGAAATTTTCAAAATTTCCTATTTTTATAGGAAATTTTCAAAATTTCCTATTTTTATAGGAAATTTTCAAAATTTCCTATTTTTATAGGAAATTTTCAAAATTTCCTATTTTTATAGGAAATTTTCAAAATTTCCTGTTTTTATAGGAAATTTTCAAAATTTCCTATTTTTATAGGAAATTTTCAAAATTTCCTATTTTTATAGGAAATTTTCAAAATTTCCTATTTTTATAGGAAATTTTCAAAATTTCCTATTTTTATAGGAAATTTTCAAAATTTCCTATTTTTATAGGAAATTTTCAAAATTTCCTGTTTTTATAGGAAATTTTCAAAATTTCCTGTTTTTATAGGAAATTTTCAAAATTTCCTATTTTTATAGGAAATTTTCAAAATTTCCTGTTTTTATAGGATATTTTCAAAATTTCCTGATTTTATAGGAAAATTTCAAAATTTCCTATTTTTATAGGAAATTTTCAAAATTTCCTATTTTTATAGGAAATTTTGAAAATTTCCTATTTTTATAGGAAATTTTGAAAATTTCCTATTTTTATAGGAAATTTTCAAAATTTCCTATTTTTATAGGAAATTTTCAAAATTTCCTATTTTTATAGGAAATTTTCAAAATTTTCTATTTTTATAGGAAATTTTCAAAATTTCCTATTTTTATAGGAAATTTTCAAAATTTTCTATTTTTATAGGAAATTTTCAAAATTTCCTATTTTTATAGGAAATTTTCAAAATTTCCTATTTTTATAGGAAATTTTGAAAATTTCCTATTTTTATAGGAAATTTTCAAAATTTCCTATTTTTATAGGAAATTTTCAAAATTTCCTATTTTTATAGGAAATTTTCAAAATTTCCTATTTTTATAGGAAATTTTCAAAATTTCCTATTTTTATAGGAAATTTTCAAAATTTCCTATTTTTATAGGAAATTTTCAAAATTTCCTATTTTTATAGGAAATTTTCAAAATTTCCTATTTTTATAGGAAATTTTCAAAATTTCCTATTTTTATAGGAAATTTTCAAAATTTCCTATTTTTATAGGAAATTTTCAAAATTTCCTATTTTTATAGGAAATTTTCAAAATTTCCTATTTTTATAGGAAATTTTCAAAATTTCCTATTTTTATAGGAAATTTTCAAAATTTCCTATTTTTATAGGAAATTTTCAAAATTTCCTATTTTTATAGGAAATTTTCAAAATTTCCTATTTTTATAGGAAATTTTCAAAATTTCCTATTTTTATAGGAAATTTTCAAAGTTTCCTATTTTTATAGGAAATTTTGAAAATTTCCTATTTTTATAGGAAATTTTCAAAATTTCCTATTTTTATAGGAAATTTTCAAAATTTCCTATTTTTATAGGAAATTTTGAAAATTTCCTATTTTTATAGGAAATTTTGAAAATTTCCTATTTTTATAGGAAATTTTCAAAATTTCCTATTTTTATAGGAAATTTTCAAAATTTCCTATTTTTATAGGAAATTTTGAAAATTTCCTATTTTTATAGGAAATTTTGAAAATTTCCTATTTTTATAGGAAATTTTGAAAATTTCCTATTTTTATAGGAAATTTTGAAAATTTCCTATTTTTATAGGAAATTTTGAAAA
This sequence comes from Stomorhina lunata, assembly GCA_933228675.1. Taxonomy (NCBI): domain Eukaryota; kingdom Metazoa; phylum Arthropoda; class Insecta; order Diptera; family Rhiniidae; genus Stomorhina; species Stomorhina lunata. The sequence continues at coordinate 11,988,643 of OW121743.1, forward strand.
TTTCCTATTTTTATAGGAAATTTTGAAAATTTCCTATTTTTATAGGAAATTCTTAAAATTTACTATTTTTATAGGAAATTTTGAAAAATTACTATTTTTATAAGAAATTTTGAAAAATTACTATTTTTATAAGAAATTTTGAAAAATTACTATTTTTATAGGATGTTTGAAAAATTTATTTCTTTAAAGAAAATTTTGAAAATTTATATTTTTAAAGGAAATTTTGAAAATTTATAATTTTTGTAGCAAATTTTAAAAAAATTACCATTTTTATAGGAATTTTTTAAAATTTAGGACTTATATAGAAAATTTACCATTTTCATAGGAAATTTTTAAAATTTGGCATTTTTATGTAAAATTTTGAAAATTTACGATCTTATATATTTTTTTTAATAGAGAACAATTAGAATAAATGTTTTTTTTAATTATTTTAATATTTCTCAACTATTTTTCTTCGATCGGTGATGAATAACATTTCCAGACGTCGGAATTACTTAAAAATATTTTAGTTAATTTTTTTATTGCTTATATAGACATATCTTTATATGCATATGTTTTTTGATTGCTAAAAAACAGATAATTTGAAAATTTAATATTCAAATGCTATAAGTTTCTAAGAATTTCGTATGTATCATTAAAATTTGTTATTTTGTTTTCTTATCGCATCTGTTTTTTACAAAAAGAAATGTACGTTTATATTTGTAATGTGTAAGAATGTGTAAGAATGTGTGAGTATTTGATATTGTGGTGAAATAGGTATAGGTGAATTTTATGAACTTGTATTAAATAGGGCAGGATTCGTTCTTAATTTTGATGTATTAAGAAATATCTTCATGTCTGTAAAAACAACTATATACTTAAATACATATGTATGTATGTATGTATGTATGTATGTATGTGTGTAGATATAGTAGTTTTGCAAAAATAAAACATTAATTTGATGGACTAAACAAAAAGATCTTTCAATTTGTAAGTTTTACTAATCATTTTTCAATATATGCAAATGGTGCATGGTACTACGGCATAAGTGTAAGAGGCATGCACCATTTTTGTGCAGGAGGTCCTCACACCTCCTGCACAAAAATATAGAAATTAAAAAATGTTGGTTTCATTTTTTCCAATTCGGTTATTTTAATGTAAAAATTTGGCTACAAAAATAACACAAATGACAAACTTTTTCAAAACTTTAAAGGCTAAAGCCCAAAATTAACGAAATGTTGTGGTTTTAGACTAGATAAATCTACCACCAACCAGATCTTTACACTATGTAAAATCCTGAGGTTGTATTAAAAAAAAAAGAAATTTTCAAAATTTCCTGTAACAAAAATAGGAAATTTTTTAAAAATCCCATAAAAAAAAGTAAAACTTTAAACTTTTCCTATAAAAAATTGATAATTTTTAAAACTTCCTATAAAAAAGGAAATTTTTTGTGGAAGCTTTCAAAATTTTCTATAAAAAAAGATGAAACTTTTAAAATTTCCTATAAAAAAGAGAAATTTTTAAAATTTTCTATAAAAAAATAAATTTTCAGAATTAATATAAAAAAGAGGTAATTTTCAAAATTTCCTTTAAAAAAAGAGGATATTTTCAAAAAAAAAAAAAAAAAAAATAAACTTTCTAACATTCTTATAAAAACGAGGAAATGTTCAAAATTCCCTATAAAAAGAGCAAAATTTTCAATATTTTTTTATAGGAAATTTTGAAAATTTCCTATAAAAAAATAGAATATTTTCAAAATTTCCTAAAAAAAAGAGGAAACTTTTAAAATTTCCTATAAAAAGTGCAAATTTTTAAAATTTTCTAACAAAAAAGTGGACATTTTTAAAATTTCTTATAAAAAAGAGGAAATTTTTAAAATTTCTTATAAAAAAAGAACAAGTTTTCAAAATTTCCAATAAAAAATGGAAAGTTTTAAAAATTCGCTATAAAAAAGAGGAAATATTTAAAATTTCTTATAAAAGAGAGGACATATTCATAATTTCCTATAGGAATTTTTCAAAATTTCCTATTTTTATAGGAAATTCTTAAAATTTACTATTTTTATAGGAAATTTTGAAAAATTACTATTTTTATAAGAAATTTTTAAAATTTCCTATAAAAATAGGAAATTTTTAAAATTTCCTATAAAAATAGGAAATTTTTAAAATTTCCTATAAAAATAGGAAATTTTTAAAATTTCCTATAAAAATAGGAAATTTTTAAAATTTCCTATAAAAATAGGAAATTTTTAAAATTTCCTATAAAAATAGGAAATTTTTAAGATTTCCTATAAAAATAGGAAATTTTTAAAATTTCCTATACAAATAGGAAATTTTTAAAATTTCCTATACAAATAGGAAATTTTTAAAATTTCCTATACAAATAGGAAATTTTTAAAATTTCCTATACAAATAGGAAATTTTTAAAATTTCCTTTAAAAATAGGAAATTTTTAAAATTTCCTATAAAAATAGGAAATTTTGAAAATTTCCTATAAAAATAGGAAATTTTGAAAACTTCCTATAAAAATAGGAAATTTTTAAAATTTCCTATAAAAATAGGAAATTTTTAAAATTTCCTATAAAAATAGGAAATTTTGAAAATTTCCTATAAAAATAGGAAATTTTGAAAATTTCCTATAAAAATAGGAAATTTTGAAAATTTCCTATAAAAATAGGAAATTTTGAAAATTTCCTATAAAAATAGGAAATTTTGAAAATTTCCTATAAAAATAGGAAATTTTGAAAATTTCCTATAAAAATAGGAAATTTTGAAAATTTCCTATAAAAATAGGAAATTTTGAAAATTTCCTATAAAAATAGGAAATTTTGAAAATTTCCTATAAAAATAGGAAATTTTGAAAATTTCCTATAAAAATAGGAAATTTTGAAAATTTCCTATAAAAATAGGAAATTTTGAAAATTTCCTATAAAAATAGGAAATTTTGAAAATTTCCTATAAAAATAGGAAATTTTGAAAATTTCCTATAAAAATAGGAAATTTTGAAAATTTCCTATAAAAATAGGAAATTTTGAAAATTTCCTATAAAAATAGGAAATTTTGAAAATTTCCTATAAAAATAGGAAATTTTGAAAATTTCCTATAAAAATAGGAAATTTTGAAAATTTCCTATAAAAATAGGAAATTTTGAAAATTTCCTATAAAAATAGGAAATTTTGAAAATTTCCTATAAAAATAGGAAATTTTGAAAATTTCCTATAAAAATAGGAAATTTTGAAAATTTCCTATAAAAATAGGAAATTTTGAAAATTTCCTATAAAAATAGGAAATTTTGAAAATTTCCTATAAAAATAGGAAATTTTTAAAATTTCCTATAAAAATAGGAAATTTTGAAAATTTCCTATAAAAATAGGAAATTTTTAAAATTTCCTATAAAAATAGGAAATTTTTAAAATTTCCTATAAAAATAGGAAATTTTTAAAATTTCCTATAAAAATAGGAAATTTTTAAAATTTCCTATAAAAATAGGAAATTTTGAAAATTTCCTATAAAAATAGAAAATTTTGAAAATTTCCTATAAAAATAGGAAATTTTGAAAATTTCCTATAAAAATAGGAAATTTTGAAAATTTCCTATAAAAATAGGAAATTTTGAAAATTTCCTATAAAAATAGGAAATTTTGAAAATTTCCTATAAAAATAGGAAATTTTGAAAATTTCCTATAAAAATAGGAAATTTTTAAAATTTCCTATAAAATTAGGAAATTTTTAAAATTTCCTATAAAAATAAGAAATTTTTAAAATTTCCTATAAAAATAGTAAATTTTTAAAATTTCCCATAAAATTCAATTCATTTTTTATTGGGATTTGTTTTTTAGTTGTTCGTTATTTGATGAAATGATAAAATGATTCATGTCGCCCTTTATAAATTGCTGAGTTAATACCAAAACAAACCTCATACGCACCACTGTGCTTTGTATTTACAAATCAATTAATGTTACGTATACGCAACCGAAATGAAAAAAACGTACACTAGAGCCCCGACTTGCGTTGAGAGTATTAGGGTCGGTTTTTAAAAACTGGCAATATTTGATTTGTATCGTTGGAATTTCAACTTGCATCGTTTTGATTTCGATTTGCATACGGCTTGCGACAAAACATACAATTGATTTTTGTTTTTACTGTAGCATTATTATTTTGGCATTTGTATCGGGTGGTTAAATTTCAAGGGCCGATGTTGATTTTGAATAAAACACAAACTATTTAGGAAATTATTGTAATTTTATTTTATTATGATATATTGGTATTATTCAATTTTGTATGGAACAAAATATCGGACAAATGGGCGCCGCGACCACGGCGGCACACCTCCATCCGATGGTCCAAATTTTCGATGACCCTGAGGCATAATGGAGGTGTTCTATGTCGTTAATGTGCCGAATTATCTCATCCTTTAGCTCTTGAATTGTTGCTGAATTATCGACGTACACCTTTTCTTTCAAATAACCGAAAAGAAAAAAGTCCAATGGTGTCAAATCACATGATCTTGGCGGCCAATTGGCATCGCCATTACGTGAGATAACACGGCCAATGAATTTGTTGCGCAAAAGAGCCATTGTTTCGTTAGCTGTGTGGCAAGTAGCAATGTCCTGCTGAAAGCACATATCGTCCAATTCGGGCCATAAAAAGTTCGTTATCATCTCACGATAGCGAACACCATTCACAGTAACTGCCTGACCGGCCTCATTTTGGAAAAAATACGGCCCGATGATGCCGCCAGCCCATAAACCATACCAAACAGTCACTCTTTGTGGGTGCATTGGTTTTTCGACAATCAGTCTTGGATTCTCATTCGCCCAAATGCGGCAATTCTGTTTATTGACGAATCCACTGAGGTAAAAATATGCCTCATCACTGAAGATGATTTTCTTCGAAAATTGATCATCCACTGTTGCCATTTCTTGCCATCGTAGTCTTCTAGTCCAATTACTTTGACAAATTCATTGAACGTTCTAGGTTCCGGCAAGGTAAAGTCATTTTTAATATTTTGAAAACAAATTTGAAGTATTTGAAAACTCATGACTAAGCGGGGATTCAGGCAAGGCGATAGCCGAGAAGGAATCTAATATAATGGGTCTAATGTCAATAAAAACAAAACTGATGGTTTCCACAAACAGACAGTCCACAAGAGTTGGACCACACTTCGAGGTTGTAAGACGCTTATACTACCCGTTGCACAGGAAAATGAAGCTATTCTTAGAGTTTTTGAGAGGAAGATTCTACGAAAAACCTTTAGACAATTTTGCGTCAACAATAAATATCGACATGAAATGAACCACGAGCTGTATAAGTTATAAGCTAACATCGACATAGCGACATTAAAGAGCAGCGGCAGCGTTGGCTAGAACAAGTGCGAAGGATATAAATATAAAATAAAAATATTATATAAAAAGTGTTCGAAAATGATCCTAAGGAACTAGTAAAAGAGGACGCCCAAAATTTCGATGGGAAGGCCAAGTAGAGGAAAATCTTTCAAAGCTTGGGCTACGAAATTGGAGAATATGTGCACAAGATCGTATGGAATTGTAAAATGAGCTTGGCCTTTGACCTTAACAGTTTGTAAATATAAGTAATTAAGTAATTAATCCAAATTGTACCCAGAGTTGTCAAATTTTTGAGATGACTCAGGCATTATTCTTGTATTTATATGCCCAATTTTCTTTTAGTCTGTTTTTAATTTCCTAAACTGTTTTATAAATTCCTTACTTTTGTTTTTATAAAATTCCCATTTGCTATCAGTGCTATCGGGTGTTTTTTATTGAGGTATAGAACTTTAAGTTGGCATCACTTTTTTAACTGGCGGCCATTTTGTCAGCTGTCAAGTGATTAATATTTAGTTTGGTTTGCCATTTCATCATGAACAGGTTGACAAAAGAACAACGCTTGCAAATCGTGCAAATTTATTTCGAAAATAATGGTTCAGTTCGCGAAGTTTACCGCAAGCACCGTCCATTTTATGGTCGACATAATCGTCCATCAGAGCAAATAATTCGGTTAACCATGGATTGTTTTCGCACTACGTTTACTCTATGTAATAATACGCATCCGCAGCGACGTCGAATAGTGCGCACCGAAGAAACAATTGCCGCTGTAGAGCAAAGTGTTGAAGAGGACCCGAATGAATCGATTCGCCACCGTGCACAGCAATTGGAGCTTTGTCCATCAACTTTATGGAAGATTTTGCGCAAAGATCTTGGCTTGCGACCTTACAAGATCCAGCTTGTGCAAGAATTAAAGCCGCGAGACCATGCAATGCGTCGTGATTTTGGTGTATGGGCCGAAAATGTGATTGATCTCGTTGCTGATTTTCATCGCAAAATTTTGTTCAGTGATGAGGCTCATTTTTGGTTGAATGGCTACGTCAACAAGCAAAATTGCCGCATTTGGAGTGAAGAGAATCCACATGAGACCCTTGAGACGCCATTACATCCACAAAACTGACTGTTTGGTGTGCTATATGGGCTGGTGGAGTCATTGGGCCATACTTCTTCCGAAATAATGCTGGAGAGTCAGTTACCATAAATGGAGACCGGTATAGAGCCATGATAACCGACTATTTTGTTCCCCAATTGAATGGCATGAATGTGGATGAGTTGTGGTTCCAACAAGACGGCGCTACATGCCACACAGCGCACGTCACAATTGATTTATTGAAGGAAACATTCGATGAGCGCATAATTTCGCGGAATGGACCTGTCAGTTGGCCACCAAGATCGTGCGATTTGACACCACTGGATTATTTTCTTTGGGGATATGTGAAGTCGCTCGTCTACGCCAACAAACCAGAAACGTTAGGGGACTTGGAAGCCAACATTCGTGGCGTTATATCAAAGTCACAGTTTTTAACCCCTTGACGTATTTACACGAGTCTGACTCGTGTTGCAATTTCTGTGCCTAACATGATTATAACGAGTCTGACTCGTTTGGCGACTGTTCTTAAGCATCAAAACTGGTTTGTTCAGTGCAAGTTGTATGCGAACAGTTGGAAGCGAAGTTCGTTACGCTAATTGATACGTCAAGGGGTTAAGATAATTTCATGAAAGTTAGTACAGACATCTTTTTTATAGTAAGACTACAATACTGAAATCGGTTCTTTATTTCAGGAACCTTTCATTAGTCTGGCTTCCCGAAATTTAGATTTTGGCCTCAAATTTTAGTATATTTATAAAAAATTAAGAGAAAATATTTCTTTTAGAGTCAAAAATTATTGTACGAAAGACTTACATACTTTTTACTAAATCATCCGTGTACCCAGTCAGCATTTTTATCATTTTTTGATCTAATTTGACTCTTTTTCGATTGCTACGGACGATTAAAACAATCAAATATGCTATCATTTTCGAGTCGAAAAAGACTGTGGCTTCGGGAGAAAATGGTACCCTAGCCGCGACTCCCTTGAGGGAGTCTTTTATGAGCCCCTTTTTGATTCGTTTTTGAGTCTTTTTCGATCAATTTTACGATTGAGTCTGTGGTTATTAAAGAATCATCTTGCAGTTGCTTTTGAATCTTTTTTGACTCAATTACGATAACTTTTTCAGTTGCTTGTGAGTCTAGTTTAAGTCAATTCCGAAACATATTAAGATTGCTTACGACCCCATTTCCGATAGTTTTTAAGTCGAATTTGAGTCTTTTTTGAGTCATTTTTAAGTCTAATTTATCATAGTTTGAAACCATTTTCGAGCCATAATAGGATCGTTTTTTATTCGTCCTATAAACTTTTTGGAGTCGGAATCTTATTACTTTTGACTCTTTTTAGAGTCATATTTAAACCCTATTTAACTTATCTACAAGCTGTTTTAAAATATATAATACGAAACAAAAATTATTTTTTTTATATGTTTTATTAAATATTTTTTTTTAAATATCTTAAATATAAATCAAATATCTTAAATAAATTATCTTAAAATTAATTCATTACATTTATAAAAAAGGTTAAATAAAAAATTAATTTTAAAATTCAGGCACGAGTTATATAAAAAAATATTTATCGTAAATTTATGAAAAAAAACTTAATTCGTTTTTTTAAGTATTTTTAAAATTTATTAAAGTAATATTAAAATTCATTATATATAAAAAATAAGGAGTAAATAAAAATTAAAATTCTGGTATATAAATAATCATATGTAAATAAGGAAAAAAATTAATTTATACGTTTTCTTTTTAGGAGTCTGTCCTTCGCATGAACAAAATGCTTTTGTAGCACAGAGTTCATCTCCTTTTCCGTCGACTTAAACTTCTGGTGGCATATATCTGAAAAGAAAAATTAAAAATAATGACTTAAACTTCTTTAGGAGGATCTAATTTATACCTACTTTTTATTATCTTAACAGAAAAACATATTTCTGCGCTAGGCTTTAAACTGGTGCCCTTCCAACTATATACAGAAGCCAATTCGTCGCTAAATAAAGTGCGAATTGCTGCTCTTAAAAAAGGAGAAGGACCTTCACCTCCTGTCTTTGCGATAATTTTTTTCTAAAGTTTTGTAAATGAAATTGAAATCTTGTACTATAAAAAATATATTTATGTTATATATTTACAAATTGAATCAATTTTTCCTCATTTTCTTGCAGTTCATCATCAAATTTTTTTAAGTGTTCAGCGGTTTTAAATGGAAGGCTTTTAATGCATACAAAATCATCATTTGGTATATTTTCGTTGTGATATTTTCTGTTTTCTAGTTTCACAGTGATGACTTCCTCTGTTAGTTTGATAAATGAACGTTTCATTTCCTTAATTTCTTGTTTTATTTCTCCTACTTCAGCCTTTAAGGTGTTCATTCCGTCGTTTAACTTTTTTATCTCTCCCATATCTGACTTTAATGATCTGATTTCTTGGCGAAATTCGAGTACAAAACTTTGGAAGGATTCAGATTGAGGAGCAAAAACGTTTTGTACTGAAAAACAAAAATATTTTTGTTCAGAACCAAAATAGGGAAAAATAGAAAACTAGTTAGAGTTCGAATTTTATTAATCTCTGACTATTGTTATTTTTATACATAAGATTCAAATTGTTAAGGACAAAATAAACTTCTAATCGAAATATAAAACGTGAAAATCCAATAAATAATAGTTTAATTTTAACCATTTTAATATCATATAAATTCACGAAAAACTACCAAATATTTTTTACTAAAAAAAACGAGTTAATAGTTGGAAAAATGCTATTTTTTATCCATTTGTTTGATATTAAAATTATTATAACTGCACTATTTCTCTATTTCAACGTTTTATATATCCATTTGAAGACAAAAAAATAAAGGATACAAATAAAAAAAAAATAATAAAATAACAAAAAATTTTTAACTTACAAGTTGTTATGTTATTGGCAGGTGTATATTGAAATTCTCCAGTGGCAAATATATTATTCTGCGACATTATGGATTACAGATGTGAAAAAGTAACTGTTGTCTATGGAATCACGTAAACATATTATTTTTTTTGTTATTTGGTTGATAGAAAATTCAATTTTATCATCGAAAGCAATGTCAGCAGCCCAATATATGTGTAAATTACTTGATTCGACTGGTTGAGTAAAAAGGGAAGTCAAATTCTTAACTTTAACTCCGGTAAAAACAGGATGGTCATTTCTTTTGCTTATATCTGTTATTTTAACTACATCATCCACAACTAAGCAAAAGTTGTCAGGACCCCGTAAAGAAAAAAAAAAATTTGTGGTATTTACACTCATAAATCTACCTTCAACAATTTTCCCAAACAAACTCGGTTGTTTATATTTTTCCTCTATTTTTAGATGGAAACTGCTTTCAACTTGCCTCTTATAAATTTGAGCGGCAATATTTCCTCCTCTTCTAACATTCCGTTTAATTTTTTGTAAATGGTTTTCAAACTTAAAAGCACTTATTTCATCTAATGGTCCATGAATCTTGGCATCTTCATGAATGTGCAAGAGAGTGTGGAAATTATACGTAAGAAAAGATAAGTCATATAATGTGGGAATGTCATGTACAAACGATTTCAAAAGATTTTCTGCGCAAGAGTTATTGTTTCTGCAATCTTTTTCATCTAGAAGAATCCTTAAGGCTATTGAAAATTTTAAAAAATGGACATATCTTTCGGGACTTAACACTTTTCTTAATACAAAAGGTCCCGTATAAATTAAAAATTGTCTCAGTTCCGTTGCCTTCCACCTATCAAGATCTTTTAAGCTCCTGGGTTTTCTCTGAAACTCTTTCGACATATTATTTCTATTAAAAGTTAACTCCTTTGATATTGAATCAATTTTCCAGGATACTAACGAAAAATCTTCTCCTTTTTTTTTAACCCATGCATTTAATAAAGTTCGCATTACGCCCAAACAGGTCACGTGCATGTAATCTAATGTGCACTGCGTCACAATATCTATATTTAGATTTTCAAGTGGTGAAATACATTGCTTTACGTGATGTTGGGGTTGAAGCCGATTTCTAAAAGAATTATTACATCTTGCAGTAAATTCCGTTGTTTTTGGAAAAACTAGACGATTTTTAAACATTTCGCCTTTTTGCGTGCAACGTCCACAAGAGAAATAACCACTATGCCCCTTTGTTCCTAATATAAACGATTTTGCAGGTGCGTCCATTACAAAACACCGTGCAACAATATGATAATACTTATCCCCAAAAACTAGCCCTTCTTTAACAAGAATATTCAATTCTAAAATAAATTCATTTAAAAAATCATTTGGGCACATGGGTTTGGATGTTCCCTCAAAGACGCCAATTAAGAAAACATATCTTGTCCCCACAATACTGGCAAGTATAGGCCATACTTGACTGCTGCTGCTTTTAAAAAGCGGTAAGCCATCTATACCAAAGTCCAATGTTATATTTGGTAATTTAAAGTTATTACACACCAAAAAATCAGTTAAACCGCTTTTTATTCCGTAATGGATGTATTTCCCTCCGCCAATTTTCGTTTCTACAACGGAAGTTGGCGTTTTTAGAAGGGTTCTTGCATCCTTTGGAACTCTAATGTTGCATTTGAGCAACAAAATTAAAAGGGCATTTATTGCCAAAAAACTTATATTAAATTGGATGGCCCACTTAGCCAGTTCTTGGCCTAAATCTATTTCGTCGGCAACAGAAATTTCACTGTTGGAGGAAGATAGGTTAACTTGGCTATAGTCATCCATAATACAAGAATCGACCATTGGGTCGTCTACATCCAACTCTTCGTCCAAATTTTGTACGGAATTCATTTTTTTATTTTTATTAGTCAATAACATTTCTGTCTCCTTTTTAGCCAGTCTTTTAATTTGTTTTGCTGACATTGCCTTTTAATTTATAACAATAACTTACCTTGAAAATTATGCTTTATTTAATATTAACACTTGTTTTTCACCAGTTTTCAATAATTTATTTAAAATAACTTTTACTACACGGTCTTTATCACTCGAGTTCACTAGCAATACTGAAAAGAAAATCAGAAGTTTCAATGCGTTTTTCTTTTTCTAAATAAAAAATGTCCAGTTATAAACAAAAACAATCCTACAGAAACGAAACAGAAAAGAGTTAAATTTAAAACACCTTTAAGAGTTACAGGTGATTGCTTTGTGTGTTTTTTATTTTCATTAGATAAATTACAAAAACAACATTATATCATTACCTATGTGCTCCAAAATGAAGCAAAATTTTAATTTTACATGCTGAATTTTCGATTGTTATGATTTTTTTGCAAAAACAATACTATTGGAGTAAGTTTTTGATCAACTAACTGTGCAAAATTTAATTGCAAAATTTCTTTACAAACTGTTGAATTTCAATCACTTAAATGCTTGATTTTTAATTGGTATGCTCTTTGTTATTGTATTTTTAAACAGTAAGTTTTAAAGCATAAGCGCGAATCTTCTTCGACTCGTTTTTTAATCGCGCAGACGATTAATCGTTTTTTGGTCTTCCAAACAGGTTAAAAAAGACTCATTTTGGTGATTGTTCAAAAAACAATCTTCTAAATGCTGACTGGGTATATCCATTTCTGTGTTTTATCATTTTGAGTGTGTATTGATGAGTAGTTAAGTTTTTTGTTATAAGTGAGTATTGTTGTATTCTCCCACTAAGTAAGTCTGAGTGGGTAAAAAGACAATGAGAATAACATATTTATTTTCCTATAGTTTTGCAAAATGGATGGAATGAGTATTAGTGGTTATACAATAGATAACTTATAGGATGTCGTATGAAGTTTACTTATAGGATAAAATAAAAACTAAAAACGACATTGGATTAGTTTAATACTTTTTTTTTCAAAACTTTGTTGTTTTTGTAGGAGTTTTTTTCAAAAATCTTTCAAAAATTTCTTCTTTTTAAAGGAAATTTTTCAAAAATATCTTACTTTATATAGGAAATTTTTCAAAAATTTCTTATTTTAATACGAGGTTTTTCAAAAACTTCTTAACTTTATATATATATAAATATATATATATATATATATATATATATATATATATATATATATATATATATATATATATATATATATATATATAATTCCCCGACAACATTCCAATTGGAACAAGGGGTACTTCTCTCAGACAATGAGCTGCATCCGATTCTATTTTTGACTCATTGAAAGGGACCTACGTTTTAACGCCGGCTCCGAACGGCATATGCATTAGTTAGAGAAGTTTTTCATAGCCTAATACTCAATAACCAGTGGCTAGCTGAGTTATGAGGTGAACCGCCGCTTTTTGAAAATTAATTTTTTTCAAGTGGGTCTGACAGGGATTGAACTTGGGACCTCTGGTATGCTAGGCGGATGACTAACCTGCTTTTTTTTTTTATTTTTTTTAGGAAATTTTTAAAAAATGTCTTATTTTCATATAAAATTAAAAAAAATATATATCTTAATTTTACAGGAAGTTTTTCAAAAATTTCTTATCCTCATAGAAAATTTTTGATTTTGTTTTTTTATTTTTATATGAAAGTTTTTAAATTTTTTTTATAGGAAATTCAATATTTCTTATTTGTATAGGAAATTATTCAAAAATTTCTTAATTTTGCCGAAAATTTTAATTTTTTTTTTATTTTTATAGGAAGTTTTTAAAAAATTTCTTATTTTCATAGGAACTTTTTAAAAAATTCTTATTTTATAGGAAATTTTTAAAAAAAATTCTTATTTTTATAAAAAAAAATCGGAAAAATTCTTATTTTTACAGGGAATTTTTAAAAAAATTCTTATTTTTATAAAAAAAATTTCTTATCTGATAGAATTTTTTTTTTAATTTTAAAGAAAATTTTTCCTTAATTCTTATAGAAAATTTTTAAAAAATTTCTTGTTTTTGAAGGAAATTTTTAATTTTTTTTTATTTTTATAGGTAATTTTTAATTTTTTTTTCAATTTTTTAGGAAATTTTTAATTTTTTTTTATTTTTATAGGAAATTTTTAAAAAATTTCTTGTTTTTAAAAAATTTCTTATTATTATAGGATTTTAAAAACTTTCAATTCTTAAAAAATTTTACTCCGTCCCTTTACTTTACTAATTTTATATTCTTTTGACATTTATTTTCTTTTATTTCTATATTATTCATTTTTATAGTCAATTAAAATATATACACACAAACACTGAAAAATGTTAAAAATTTCTTATTTTTATAAAAAAAAATTCAAAAATTTTTTATTTGATAGAATTTTTTTTTAATCTCAAAGAAAATTTTTCCTTAATTTTTATAGGAAATTTTAAAAAATTTCTGGTTTTTGTATTAAATTTTTAATTTTCTTTTATTTTTAGAGGAAATTTTTAACTTTTTTTTTATAGGAAATTTTTAAAAAAATTTCTTATTATAGGATTTTTAAAAACTTTCAATTCTTAAAAAATTTTACTTTTACCCTTATTTCACTTATTTTATATTCTTTTGACAATTTTTTTCCTTTTATTTCTATATTATTCATTTTTATAGTCAATTAAAATATATACACACAAACACTGAAAAATGTTAGTATTTCAACATAGAAACATTATTGCTACGAAATTGTCTTTGCATTTACCACAAGTTATTCGAAATACTCATAAATACTTATAGTTATCTAAGTATTTTGGAACAAGAAACAGTTGTAAACAGATAAATTTATCTTTTTCAACTTATAAGCAAAAGTATCAGTTACTGACTTTGTGGGTAGAGTGGATGAGCAAAAACAAAAGCAGACAATATCGGTTACACTCATTCTCTCATTTATAATGGGTGTTTTTTTTAGAGGTATAGAACTTCGAATTGAACTAAAACACAAGAAAATCGTTTTAATGTCCATCAATTTGGCTTTATTGGAAGGATAATTTTATGCCATTAATGTTTAAATATGATTTCGGGCATGTGGCCGCCGCGGCTGGCTGGAATAAAGCCAATTCTACAGGTCCAATTTTCAACTACTTTTTCGAGCATATGGGGCCGAATGTTGGCTTCCAAGTCCCCTAACGTTTCTGGTTTGCTGGCGTAGACGAGCGACTTCACATATCCCCAAAGAAAATAATCCAGTGGTGTCAAATCGCACGATCTTGGTGGCTATTTGACAGGTCCATTCCGCGAAATTATGCGCTCATCGAATGTTTCCTTCAATAAATCAATTGTGACGTGCGCTGTGTGGCATGTAGCGTCGTCTTGTTGGAACCACAACTCATCCACATGCATGCCATCCAATTGGGGAACAAAATAGTCGGTTATCATGGCTCTATACCGGTCTCCATTTATGGTAACTGACTATCCAGCATTATTTCGGAAGAAGTGTGGCCCAATGACTCCACCAGCCCATAGAGCACACCAAACAGTCAGTTTTTGTGGATGTAATGGCGTCTCAAGGGTCTCATGTGGATTCTCTTCATTCCAAATGCGGCAATTTTGCTTGTTGACGTAGCCATTCAACGAAAAATGAGCCTCATCACTGAACAAAATTTTGCGATGAAAATCAGCATCGAGATCAATCTCATTTTCATACACCAAAATCACGACGCATTGCATGGTCTCGCGGCTTTAATTCTTGCACAAGCTGGATCTTGTAAGGTCGCAAGCCAAGATCTTTGCGCAAAATCTTCCATAAAGTTGATGTGCAAAGCTCCAATTGCTGTGCACGGTGGCGAATCGATTCATTCGGGTCCTCTTCAACACTTTGCTCTACAGCGGCAATTGTTTCTTCGGTGCGCACTGTTCGACGTCGCTGCGGATGCGTATTATCACATAGAGTAAACGTAGTGCGAAAACGATCCATGGTTAACCGAATTAATTGCTCTGATGGACGATTATGTCGACCATAAAATGGACGGAGCTTGCGGTAAACTTCGCGAACTGAACCATTATTTTCGAAATAAATTTGCACGATTTGCAAGCGTTGTTCTTTTGTCAACCTGTTCATGATGAAATGGCAAACCAAACTAAATATTAATCACTTGACAGCTGACAAAATGGCCGCCAGTTAAAAAAGTGATGCCAACTTAAAGTTCTATACCTCAATAAAAAACACCCGATACTACAAGTATTGAGTACTACTATGGTGTATTCGTTTTTGATGAACAATATTGTATACTCTTGCAGACGTTTACTTTTTACTTGTTTTTTAACTATCTTTTTACTTGATTTTCAAATACTCATTTATAAAATGTTTAAATTTATGGAAATTTTCTATAACTTTTTATTATTATTCGTAATATCGCGTATTAAATTTGCTTAACATTCATAACATATATAAGGTATTCAATTTAAAAAATAATAGCGTTCGTTATATTCAATTTTCGTTAAATCGGGATTCGTTATACCCGGCTTTGCCTGTATATGGTGATTTTAAATTTATTACATAACACCTTAACTACAAATTGTACAGGGTGCGCAAATACCATTTGTTAAAACCAACAGTCCACCCAACATAAGAAAAAAAAAAAAAAAAACGCAGCCCATTAGCATTAATAGTTTTCAAGAAATCGTAATTAATATAAGATCAAAAATTACAATTTTTCTTTCATTTCTAAATTAACTAAAATTCCTTGTCTTTAGCAGCATGCCACGCCCACTACAGCGAATATTTTGACCAAATTTTTATTGGCCACCTTAGTTTTGATATGTTTTCTTTCTGATGGTCTACAAATTTTCAAAATCTATTTCAACAAAAAATAGAGGTTTTGGCCAATGAAATTTGATTCTGAACAACTGCACGGTGGTAAAAAGCGGCCAAAAATGATTTTTCTTAATTTTATAATTTTGATTAAATTTTGATGATAGCTTATAGCCAAAACTCTAAAGTATCCAATTTAACTTTATCTTTGACTATCGATAACTGATTCGTTTTTTATACTAGCTCAAAGTCTATACTTTTTTGCCTACAATTTTAAAATTAAAAAATTTGATTTTTATATACTTTTAAATAAAAGCAGATATAATTTTTCCACTAAAGTTTTTGTTTTAAATTTGTATACACTTTTTAAATATTGTTATTAGTGAATCATTATGTGCAGTTTTCAGAAATTTCTGTGGTTTAGTTTTTTCGAAAATTGAAGTGAATTTGAGTTTAATAACTAGTGAAAATCATAAAAATCAAAATTTTGGAAGGCCATATCTAAGAAAAAGGAGCTAAAAGAGGTTACACATAAAGTGGATATTCTACTGTTAAGTACTAGAAGTATATATTTCGAATTTCAGCCGCATTCTCTTGCCGGCCTATTTACCAGAATCATTTTACTAACTTCATCTTTTTATATATTTTAAACATTTTTAATTACACCAGGGTGCAATTTAGTAAGAAAATGGTCCATAAAATACTTGAAAATAATCTAAAGCAGTATTTATTAAATGATTAGATTAAAATTTGCTTTAGTTACCCCCCAAAAACCAATTTAGGATAACAAATTATATAATGAGTTCAAATAAGTAAACGACCTGTATAATGAAAATTTGGGCGTGGCGTTGAATTTTTCAGCCCACTTTGTTAGCCAACACGTTCTTGAGTTAAATTTTTACAATAAGATTGAGAAAAATGGAACTATACTTTGTTTTTAAGGAAATTCTGTAAACAATACATATACACAGGTGGTGGCCACATTACAATGAACAAATAAAAATGCAGAAAGAACATGAAAATCACAGTCTTGAACAGTTTTTAATGAATTTTCAACATTTTATTGAAATAAAGAGTGTTCTAAAAAAAATATGCATTTACTATTTTAGACAAAATTTATCCATAGTGCAAGAAATAATTTATTTTTTGATCAAGTTAGTTTCTATAGATATGTCAGATACTATTATTTTAGAAATTATTAATTTTCAATAGTTATTTCAATCAAAATGGACTGGGAAAAGAAGTTCGTGAAAATATAATTAAAACTTTTCAAAAAAAATCCGTCATGGACTTTTAAAAAAATAGCTAAAAATTTAAAAGTTGACCCTCGAACGGTTTCTAATGCCATCAGACGGTACAAGGAAAACCTAAGCATTGAAAGAAAACCTGGATCAGGGAGGAAAAAAGGTCCTACAGATATTGTTAAGGCAAAAGAAGTCGAGCGACTCTTTCGAAGAGCGCCTAACACTTCTTTAAGAAAAGCAGCTCGTACGGTGAATGAAAGCTTATGCTGGACTGAAGACATACAAAGTCCAAAAGGTTCCAGATCGCAATGCTATAAAGAACTTAGAAGCAAAAAAACGAGCGAAAAAATTGAAGTCTGATTTTATAAAAAAATACACCTGTTGTGTGATGGATGATGAAACATACGTACTGGCAGACTTTTCTCAACTTCCTGGTCAAGATTTTTATGTTGCTGATAAACGGGGCAATGTTCGGCAAGAGTTTCGCACAAAAAAACAAACTAAATTCCCTAAGAAGTTTCTCGTGTGGCAAGCTATTTGCAGTTGTGGCAAAAGAAGTAAAGTATTTGTGGCATCTGGCACAATAAACACAGATATTTATATAAAGGAGTGCCTACAAAAACGGTTGTTACCCTTTTTAAGAGAGCACAGAGTGACAACATTTTTTTGGCCCGATTTGGCATCATGCCATTATGGAAAAAAGGCACTTGAGTGGTACTCAAAAAATAATGTCATTTTTGTACCACGAGAGGCAAATCCACCTAAGTGTCCAGAACTTCGGCCTGTGGAAAGGTATTGGGCTCTGGTAAAAAAGGAATTAAAGAACACAAGAAAGATTTCCAAGAACATGTCCGATTTTAAGCGCAGATGGAACACATGCTCCAAAAAGGTATCAGAAGCAACTGTAAAATCTTTAATGGGAGGGTTTCCGAAAAAAGTCTATAATTTTGCAAAACCCGAGTACTAAGTAAATATTTTAATGCTAAATGATTTTGTATAATATGTTATTATATTTGCGTATTTTGTAGAGTTTTTATATTAAAAGGTTTGATTTTTATTTAAGAAAATCCAACTACAAATTTTATTTAGAGCACTCTTTATTGAGCTTTTTGTATGGTTTTTGATATAATAATAAATCTTGACTAATGTACAAATTTTTTCAGAAATTGAAATATATCTCTCAAACTACTCATCCAAATTTTACAAATTATATATAATAAGGTAGACAAAAGGCCTGTACATAAATGAAAATTATTGAATATTTTTCAAAATTATTAAACACATTTTATTAATGTATCTTACATGTCTCCTTTTATTTGGCCAACCACTTTTCTAACCCAAAATAAAATATTAAAAAAAGTGTTTAAAATAACTAAGTATAGGTTTATTTAAACATATTTAATCATTAATATTTAAATCATTAGATAAAACAATGGAAAATTTCAGTATGACTGAGAATAAACTTATTTAAAACAAAAAAAAAAAATGTGTATATCAATTTTGATTTTGTTGTATATACTAAAGAAAATAAAAACCCACACATATACATAAGAAAATAATAAAAAAAAATAAAATAAAGTTAAACAGAACAATTCTGTTGTGCTATTTACAAAATAAGCGGTTGGAACTGACTGCTGTGCTGCCACTAACTAACTGCCTTTACAGCACACAGCCCCCTCATACAAGTTCGTTTGCTTTTGCTTTTTTTTTTAATGGCACCTCAGTGCAACAACAACAACAACGAAAATATAGCTGCTGTTATAAGGTGAGCCGAAATACTTGTATCGGGTGTTTTTTATTGAGGTATAGAACTTTAAGTTGGCATCACTTTTTTAACTGGCGGCCATTTTGTCAGCTGTCAAGTGATTAATATTTAGTTTGGTTTGGCATTTCATCATGAACAGGTTGACAAAAGAACAACGCTTGCAAATCGTGCAAATTTATTTCGAAAATAATGGTTCAGTTCGCGAAGTTTACCGCAAGCACCGTCCATTTTATGGTCGACATAATCGTCCATCAGAGCAATTAATTCGGTTAACCATGGATCGTTTTCGCACTACGTTTACTCTATGTGATAATACGCATCCGCAGCGACGTCGAACAGTGCGCACCGAAGAAACAATTGCCGCTGTAGAGCAAAGTGTTGAAGAGGACCCGAATGAATCGATTCGCCACCGTGCACAGCAATTGGAGCTTTGTCCATCAACTTTATGGAAGATTTTGCGCAAAGATCTTGGCTTTAGACCAGCGTTACGCAAACATTTATTTGCCTATAGATAGCGATAGGAAAAGAAATTCTGCTTGCGCAGCCCATTCTCTTGTTGAAACATGTATACTGTAAACAACAAATTGTTTCTCTCGCTCTTTTTGAGTTTTTTCACACAAATTATGATTAGCAGGAATGGATAACGTATTTACATATATTGTTTGTTAATGCATTTGCTAGTTAGTCTGTCAGTTCGGTAATTTGAAAATAAATAAAAACAAAAAAATTAATGTTGTATGTCGTTTATAGAATAGTAAACTATGTAATGATATTAAATATTAAACATCAAATTGCTTAAGTTTGTTTCTTTTGTGTTAAACAACCGTTAATGTAACTGTTTATGTTGCTACAAAAGTCGTAAATGTGTGCATTATGTATCCTATGTTTAAAAGAAAAATGCATATACAGTGGCTAGGAAAAATATACTGCTATCAATGCAAAATTTTAAAAAGCATCTTTAAGTTTAGTACAGGGCATTTAACTCGGCTTCCAAACTTTTGTAGATCCATCATAATAATACAACGTGATTTAAGTATCGCTAGTGAAAATAATGTACGAAGCGACTTTCAAAATTTCACGTTGAAAGAAGTAGATTTTTCCTAGCCACTGTCAAATGAATAACACATCATTTTAGTATTACTATTTATTATTTAATTTTCATTGAATAATATCATAAAACATTATAAAATTAAAAATATAACTGTAAATAACAGCATTAAATACCCTTTCAGCACAACTACTGTTAACGATATTTTCCAAAATACCGTTACCGTTAAAATGATTTTATCAATATTTTTTAAAATACCACTACAGATAAAACACATTTAGCACATTTACCGTTACCGATATTTTAAAAAAATACTGTTACGTTTACTGATAAATAACCATTACCGACATTTTATTTTTAAAGGCAATCCCCAATGTCCCAAAATTATTTGATGAGGAAACCAAATAAATAAATTATTGTAAAATTTCATGGCATATAAAAAGAAAGACTGTATAGACTTTTCCAACTCTGTTCAGTTAAATGACGTTGTTTTGCTGCTTCCAATACATAGCAAATTTGTTTATGTAGTTGTGCGTAACACTGCTTTAGACCTTACAAGATCCAGCTTGTGCAAGAACTAAAGCCGCGAGACCATGCAATGCGTCGTGATTTTGGTGTATGGGCCGAAAATGAGATTAATCTCGATGCTGATTTTCATCGCAAAATTTTGTTCAGTGATGAGGCTCATTTTTGGTTGAATGGCTACGTCAACAAGCAAAATTGCCGCATTTGGAGTGAAGAGAATCCACATGAGACCCTTGAGACGCCATTACATCCACAAAACTGACTGTTTGGTGTGCTATATGGGCTGGTGGAGTCATTGGGCCATACTTCTTCCGAAATAATGCTGGAGAGTCAGTTACCATAAATGGAGACCGGTATAGAGCCATGATAACCGACTATTTTGTTCCCCAATTGGATGGCATGAATGTGGATGAGTTGTGGTTCCAACAAGACGGCGCTACATGCCACACAGCGCACGTCACAATTGATTTATTGAAGGAAACATTCGATGAGCGCATAATTTCGCGGAATGGACCTGTCAGTTGGCCACCAAGATCGTGCGATTTGACACCACTGGATTATTTTCTTTGGGGATATGTGAAGTCGCTCGTCTACGCCAACAAACCAGAAACGTTAGGGGACTTGGAAGCCAACATTCGTGGCGTTATTGCCAACATACGGCCCCATATGCTCGAAAAAGTAGTTGAAAATTGGACCTGTAGAATTGGCTTTATTCGAGCCAGCCGCGGCGGCCACATGCCCGAAATCATATTTAAACATTAATGGCATAAAATTATCCTTCCAATAAAGCCAAATTGATGGACATTAAAACGATTTTCTTGTGCTTCATTTCAATTCGAAGTTCTATACCTCTAAAAAAAACACCCATTACAAACTAAATACAACACAAAAGCAAAACTATATACGAAATAATCATAAATTTAACAATGAAGCCTAACGAACGAACAAACGAAGCGTTGCCTAATGTGATGTTTTTCTACTAAATCGTTTGTGTGCTAAAAAGCTTTCGGCTTAAAGCCGAGCCGAGCATTTAAACAGAAACGACAGCAGCAACAATAACTTTTGCAAAAATAAAATTTTAATCATTCTTTGAGACAGAAAAATAACCATGAAAACCAAATGACTCGTCAAGTACGATTAGACCTGTTGTAGTAGTAGTCTTTGTTGTTGTTGTTGTTTGTGTTGCTGCTGCTGATGATGATGATGATAATTAGTGTTGTCTGAGATGGTTCTCAGTCGTGTTATTCATCTTCGTGAATGTTTTGTTTATTCGGGTCTACTCCTCGTTGGGTTAATATCATTATTTCTTCACTGTCTTGTGTGGTTTTGTTGCTGTTAAAAGAATTTCAAAGAAAACACGACAACATTTTTATTTTTCGCGATCAGTGTAAAGCCAACAGAAATGCCAACTGCAAATAACCTTATAAAATCGAGGAAGATGATGAAAAAGAATAAAATTTGATTTTATTTTTTCAGTCGTTTACTCGTACTATCGTCTCGTTAATGTCGCCATAGAAGTCGTTATAGCTTGTTGTTGCCTATTTTTGTTTTTTTTTTTTCGATGTCTTTGTTTGTATGTATGAGTCTTGAACATGTTCGTATGAACAAACGAAACATTTATTTATTTGCTTATTTTTTTCATTTGCCTGTTCACGTTCTTTGCTCGTGTTATTTTGGATGAATAAGTCTATGAAAACCACAAAGTAAACGAAATAAAATAAAATATAACACGTAACAATATTTATACTAAATAAAATTGAATGTTTTCCATTCATTTATTCAGCCTTTGCCTGCCTAAGCTTGCACAGAAGAGCGAGAAAACTGAAAGAAATTTCACAAATTTTCTTTCTAAGAAATCAATTAAAGAGAACGTAAATGAAAATGTGAAAAGAAAAGAAATGAAAACATTTTAAAGAAAGCTTTACAACTTGAATAAAGTAACTTTCACAAAAGATTTAAAATAGCGATAGGTATTTACTATTTAGATAAGTTTGTATATGCAAGAGGTATTTGAAAATTTAGTTGATTCATTTGTGGGAACATAATAAAAAAAAAAAAATTGCGTAGGTTGGTTGATTTGCAAAAACAATAGCTCTAAAAATTAAGTTAATTAAAGAGTGCTCTAAATAAAATTTGTAGTTGGATTTTCTTAAATAAAAATCAAACCTTTTAATATAAAAACTCTACAAAATACGCAAATATAATGATATATTATACAAAATCATTTAGCATTAAAATGTTTACTTAGTACTCGGGTTTTGCAAAATTATCGACTTTTTTCGGAAACCCTCCCATTAAAGATTTTACAGTTGCTTCTGATACCTTTTTGCAGCATGTGTTCCACCTGCGCTTAAAATCGGACATGTTCTTGGAAATCTTTCCTGTGTTCTTCAATTCTCTTTTTACCAGAGCCCAATACCTTTCCACAGGCCGAAGTTCTGGACACTTAGGTGGATTTGCCTCTCGTGGTACAAAAATGACATTATTCTTTGAGTACCACTCAAGTGCCTTTTTTCCATAATGGCATGATGCCAAATCGGGCCAAAAAAATGTAGTCACTCTGTGCTCTCTTAAAAAGGGTAACAACCGTTTTTGTAGGCACTCCTTTATATAAATTTCTGTGTTTATTGTGCCAGATGCCACAAATACTTTACTTCTTTTGCCACAACTGCAAATAGCTTGCCACACGAGAAACATCTTAGGGAATTTTGTTTGTTTTTTTGTACGAAACTCTTGCCGAACATTGCCCCGTTTATCAGCAACATAAAAATCTTGACCAGGAAGTTGAGAAAAGTCTGCCAGTACGTATGTTTCATCATCCATCACACAACAGGTGTATTTTTTTATAAAATCAGACTTCAATTTTTTCGCTGGTTTTTTTGCTTCTAAGTTCTTTATAGCATTGCGATCTGGAACCTTTTGGACTTTGTATGTCTTCAGTCCAGCATAAGCTTTGACTCTATGTGCAAAATTCGTAGAACATTTCACCGTATGAGCTGCTTTTCTTAAAGAAGTGTTAGGCGCTCTTCGAAAGAATCGCTCGACTTCTTTTGCCTTACAAATATCTGTAGGACCTTTTTTCCTCCCTGATCCAGGTTTTCTTCAAATGCTCAGGTTTTCCTTATACCGTCTGATGACATTAGAAACCGTTCGAGGGTCAACTTTCAAATTTTTAGCTATTTTTTTAAAAGTCAATGACGGATTTTTTTGAAAGGTTTTAATTATATTTTCACGAACTTTTTTTTCGCAGTCCATTTTGATTGAAATAACTATTGAAAATTAATAATTTCTAAAATAATAGTATCTGACATATCTATAGAAACTAACTTGATCAAAAAATAAATTATTTCTTGCACTATGGATAAATTTTGTCTAAAATAGTAAATGCATATTTTTTTTAGAACACTCTTTTTTCATCGTTTAATTGTCTAAGATGGGGCTTATAATCTGATAATTTTGTAATTTTTTACTTTCCTTTACAAAAATTGTTAATAATTAATTATGATGGACTGGGTGAGGGAAGATATTGTACAAAAAAACTGTGTTTCCTTACTCTGGTTGCCCGGTTGGCGATGACCATAGCAGGGGTGTGAGATTCTTGATGTCTAAAAGGACAGCATTGTATCTATAGAGATGATAGATCATCTGATAAAAAAGGTGGAGGAGGCATACTTATTGCAGTATCCAATATTTTATCTTCAGAACTATTTTCATCTGGCAACGATACTGAATTTATATACTCCTGAAGGCCAATATATATATATATATATATATATATATATATATATACAGTGGTGGTCACGCACTTAGCACAAATGGTACCGGTTATTATAGGAAATATTAAGTGCTAATTCAATTTTTTTCACTACTTTTTTTGTAATGTATTACACGTGATGCGAAGATGAAGTCGTATTCCTTTTATATGCATATTTTTTAAAAATTATATTTATTTTTGCAATTATTTAAAACTAACCCATAAAAATACTGGACATATTTTTAGCACAAATTAAAAACAATATTTATTAATAATTAAAAACAATCCCAGTAAAACTTTTCATTACCAAATAATGAGTTAAACAGTTAAACTATTGAACACGAACTACTTACTCATTCGCTGTTTAAGTCATTACATTAACATGGGGATGTCATTGGAGGCAAGTACTTACCAATTGCAGAAAAGTAATGACTTGGGTAAGCAATTTGAAAGCAACAACAACAACAGCAACAACTTTTTTGTTGTTGTTTTATTAAAAACATATATTTTTAAACGAAATACAAAATTTTTTTTATTATCCCATTGGGGGCTCGAACCCAGAGCCTCCTACTGTTAGGCAGTGACTCTTCCACTGAGCTTCTTCATATGTTGAAAACTTAGCAGCTTATAATAAATATAAACAATTTTTATTTTTAGATCCAAAATCATGTGAAAATAACTTTGTTTTTCCCTGCTTTTTTTTTGCTTTGTTGTAATTTTTGGAAAAATATTTTTATGCGATTTTTTGTAATTATTTTAAAACTTTTTTAAAATTATTTTAAAACTTAAACAATTTAAATCTTTTTTTTTTGTATAAGTTTTTACATAAGATTGACTCTTACTTACTTAAATGTTACAACCTGTTAAGGTCAAAGTCCGAGCATATATTAGAATTCCATGGATTTCGATCTTGTGCGAATATTCTCCAATTTTATACTGTTCCTCTACTTGGTCTTTCTATCGAAGTTTCGGACATCCTCCTCTAACATTAGGTAGTGGGACATTTCAATTCTAATTTTATCCTCTTCATTGTATTTTTTTTTCAAGAGAGGGTTACTAGCCCGTAATCCTAACCCATTTTTATCGATCTTATGGGACAACTCTCGGAACATGTTAACTCACAATATTAATGGGTGTTAAACTAGCTCCCCGGGTGATACCATGAGGAGGTGTGTGTCCACAATTGAGATGAAGGATGACTCAGATAAGTTGGGCTTACCAAGTTAAGACCAATTAGAATCGTGTTTGGTATTCAACATCCCCTACATAATCAAAATTGTTTTACAAATTTTTTTTTACAGAAGATAATATTTAAGTTCTTAAAATTCAAAAATCATTTAAAAAGACTCTTTTAATAAAAAAAACTAAAAAAAATTGTTGCCCTTGGTGGGATTTGAACCGGGGCCATTCAGTTTAAATTATCATCTTAATTACAAATAAGTACTTCTGTAATAACTTATTATTTATTCGGATGGTATGTTGTAGTCGTTACAAGGTAACCAGTTATCAGAGTACTTGCCATTACCAATGTTTTGCTGGGAAGTTATTAATTAAAATTTCTTGAAAAAAAACCTAACATTTTGTAGGATATCCTTTATTTTGTATAACTGCCGCACATCTTTTAGACATACTCTTCACAAGAGCCAGGTATCGCTCATTTGAGATAGCGTGCCATATTTTTTGGATCTCCGTCTATAAATCATTTAAGTTGTTAGGTTTTATGCTTGTTATATGCTTCTCTATATCATTCCAAAGATTCTCAATAGGATTGAGATCTGGAGATTGAGCTGGCCATTTCAAAACATCTATTTGACTCTCCTCCAAGCAACACTTCACAGTACGTAAAGTGTGTTTAGGGTCATTGTCGTGCATGAAGCGCCAGCTAGGTGGCATCTTTACCTCTGCTTATGGTATAATGATATCGGCTAGAATATTTTCATAAACGTGTTGATCCATACGTGTGTCAATTTTGTGTATTGCACCAACTCCGTGCCCTGAGAATGCAAGCCACACCATCACATTTCCTCCACCATGTTTTACAGTCTTTGACGTGTACTTTGGGTTGTGCTGCATGTTCGGAAGATACCATACATATCTCTTTCCATCAGATCCAAATCTGCAAAACTTTGATTCGTCGCTCCAAAGTATGTTTTTCCAAAAATCTAATGGCTTTTTCAAATGCTATCGGGCGAAAGAAATTCGTGATTTCAAATTCTTTTTTGACACATGTGGCTTGTGTTGCACGATACAGCCAAGCGAATTTTTTTTTTTTTTTTAAGGCGTCTTTGTATCGCCCTGTCGGAGACATCAATACCGTATTTTGATGACACTTCACTATTTATTTCACTGGAGCTCTAAAAAGGGTCGGCCACTGACATTCTATGTATTAAATAATCCTCTTTTGTTATCGTTTTTCTTGGTCTAGGTGCCCGTGAACCCTTTTTATTTAATTGTTCCGTGTGCTATTATATGGCTCAAAGCATTATATACCATCTTTCTGGAGCAATTTAAAATACTTCTTATTTCACTTACAGGACATCCTCTCGAATTTATTTCACAAATCACCGGTCGTTGCGTATCTATGCACCATTTATTTTTGGCCTTGTCAAATAAATATTTTATTTCTAAAAAACCTTCAACTGTACACAATATGATGAAAAACTTACCAAAAATTGATTAAAAATTCAAAAACTAACAGAAATGTAAAATGTTTAATATTTGTGCTAAATTTGTGTCCAGCTCCAATTACGTATTACCAACAAATAAATTATATATGAAGCAATTGAAGAAAGGGAATAACAAAAAGAGTAACGGGACTTGTCGATCACACCATAGGCTACACATCGTGGCAAAAAAAAGAAAATTGTTACTCCAACAGAAATATATACGGTTTTGAAAAAAACGCATAACTAGTGTGCTAAATATGTGACCACCACTGTATATTTAGTTCTTTAATTCCTTGAAACATAGGGCTTCAACAAATGTTTTCCATGTATGTCTATCGTTAGTCATCACTTCAGGTCTTGCAGACCTCCTGTAACCTTGGGCATTATATTCGATGGCCTGACGATTTATATCAGTAGCTGGCTTTCTAAGTGCCAGTCATATTTCCGAAAAGTTGTTTGTAATCTTATTATATTCTTAAACGAGCAATAATTGTATATATATATATATATATATATATATATATATATATATATATATATATAGAATGGCTATCTCGAAAACGGCTCTAACGATTTTGATAAAATTTGGACAGTGGGTATCTTTTTTGATGTATAGGTCGAAGAAGAAGGGGCTTTTGGAACTTTTACCTCTAAGAGGGTAAAAACGGGTAAAAACGGGTAAAAAGGGGAAAAAATCGAAAACGCTATGTCTCCTAAAGTAATAGGTATAGAAACAAAATTAAAATTACGTTTTAAACAGCTTTGAAATTAAGCGGACAGGTGTTTGCAACTTTTTTGAAACTATGTCCGATAGGTGGTAAAAAAGGGTGAAAATAGTTTTTTTTGGCACCTTTTTAACCCACTCTTATATTTTAAACTAAAGAATATAGAAAGAAACTTGGTACTGCAATCAATAGATGTAAAAAAAACATGAAACACGTATTTGGTACTTTTTTAATTTTGGAGCCAAAATGGGTAAAAAAGGGATAAAATGATAACTTAACATCTCCAAAGTAATATGAATAGGAACATTATACATTATGTTAAATGCGTTTTAAAAAAATGTACCGAATTCAATTGGCACCAAAAAAGTACCAAATATACATATGGAACTTTTAGAAATTAGGGAATAAAAAGGGGGAAAAATTAAACAAATGAATGTTTGTCTGTATGTATGTTCTTTATAGAATAGTAAACTGTAGTAAAGTTGATAAGACTAATTTCCGACAGATGGCGCCACTGAAAATTACTAAAAATTAATTAAATCGTAAACTGTACATTTGATCATGCTATGATCTTTAGCAAAGTTGTAGCGCGGAGCCGACGAAGGCTTTTTAGTTGGTATGAATAATTTCCGACAGGTGGCGCTACAGAAACTTACTCAAAGTCAATTTAATCGTAATCTGTACATTTAATCATGCTACAATCTTTAGCAAAGTTGTTGCACATGAGCCGACGAAGGTTTCTTAGTTGGTATGAAGAAATTTCGACAGGTGGCGCTACTGAAATTTACTCAAAGTCAATTTAATCGTATGCTGTACATTTAATCATGCTATAATCTTCAGCAAAGTTGTTACGGATAAGCCGAAGAAGGTTTATGAATTGGAATAAGCAAAGTCCGACAGGTGGCGCCACAGAAAACTACTCAAAATGAATTAAATCGTAAACTGTGCATTTGATCAGACTATAATCTTTAGCAAAGTTGTTGCGCATGAGTCGACAGAGGTTTCTGTTGATATGAATAATTTCCAAAATTATTCAAAATGAGTTAAACTGTAAACTATGCAAACTATGTGTTGGTCGGACAAAATAAATCAAATAATTCAAAATTAACTGAATATTTCTACAATGTCTTTCCTCTAAATTTATTTTAGCACTTTATAATATAAAATATATAAAAACTTTAAAATTTTCCTCAAAATGCTTATCATAAAGCTCCGAGCAAGGCTCGGTATACCAGGTACTGGTTCTTAATCGGTGGGCAACCATGGATCTTGATTTGAAATTGTAACGGGCCAGAAAATTCTTAGAAAGCATCTGAGGCATTGATTTACAAATTCTTGTAGCCGCTCATCTCTCGACTCGAAATATTCCATGTCTCACAGCCATATAAGAACACGGTTTTAACATACATAAGTGTTAAAAACTTTGACTTTGGTGATAGTCGAGATATTTTGAGATCTCCAGAACTAACTATTCTATTTAGAATAGCAAAAGCTTGATTTGCATAATCTATTGTGGATCTTTTCTGCTGCCTTAGAGATTATACTTCCTAGGTAGCAGAAAGTTTTAACCTCGTTAATATATTAATTACCCAGCAAGATAAAATTGGGACTTATTAAGTGAGTTTCATCGCATCTTAATGCTAATTTGAAAGTCAGCTAAAGCAGCACAGGAGGCAAAGGTTTGGATTTTTGAATGTATGCTAGAGAAACGATGAGAAAAAAAGACATATGTACATATGTCATTAGTTTAATCGATGTCATCTTATCTATCATGAAGACCTCATGAGATATCATGTTGCCCAGATATCGAAAACAACATTAAGTACCATATGTTGAATAGCAGTGGAGACAGCAACCAAGCTTGGCGGACTCTTTCTTTAATACTAATGCGTTGTTGTAAAGCTCCTTGATGAGTCGTATAGTCTTTTCGGGGACTTCTTTAAACATTAGAGCTTCCCAAATTGCGCTGTGTTCTAATTAGGGTTGCCAGACACAAATCCTGAAAAAGCTGGACTTAAGGGAAAAAAAAAGCTTGAAAACCCAAAAATTAGCTGGACACTAGTAACAAAAACTTGCTTTAATAATTTGCTTCGATAAATCTTTCAATTTTTGATAAACGGAATTGCGAATACCTTAATTAACCTCAGCGATATCGAGAGAAAATAAAATCGTCCGAGATGGTGCAGCTTATACATCTGAAACAGAAACACTTGCTACTAGCGTTTGTCGATGACATTAATATCATGAGACGTACATTGCGCGATTTCACTGCCGCCTTTTCAAGTATCGAGAAGGAATCCAATAAAGTGGGTCTAGTTGCCAATGAAACAACACTGCTGGTTTCTACAAGCAGACAATCCTCAAAAATTTGACATGTGATCGCTGAGAACTATAGCTACGAGAAAGAACTTATTTACCTTGGTATTGCCGACAACATAAATAACGTCATAAGCTTCGAAATCAAACGTAGAATCATACTTGCCAACAGATGCTATTTTGGCATAAGCAGGCAGATAAGAAATAAAACTCCCTCTATTAGAAGCTCTACAAAACGGTTATATAACCCGTACTATTAGATATATGGTGTTGAATCATGAGCACTTCCACAGGCAGAGGAAGCTATTCTTGCAGTTTTTGGAAGGAAGATTCTACGAAAAATCTTTGGACCAGCACCGGTTGTGTTGGCAACAAAAGTATTTGAAAACAATCCAAAATGAACTCTTAAAAGAGGAAAATCTTTCAAAGCTTGACCTACGAACTGGTCAATTCTAAAATATGCTCGGTCTTTGACCTTAACAGGTTATTGATGTAGGCCAAGTAAAGTAAGTGCAATGGGGAAATTGGTAGAGGATAATTTTATTACAAAATTAACTTGATCAAGCAATCAATTAAACAACGCATAAATAACTTAAGTAAAAAGGAAAAAAAAATACACTTTTGCAAAAGTTTTTATTGCGTTCTTTTTCATAAAAATAGCCAACAGAGGAACTCCGCAAGGAGGAGTAATTTCACCAACTTTGTGGATCCTTACACTTAATGAAATTGTACGTGAACAAACCAAAACTGGAATTTTTGCAGTAGCATACGCCGATGATCTGGTTCTTCTAGTAAGGGGTAAATTTCCAAATACGCTTGTGGAAATAATAGAGCAAGCATTAAAAATGCTGCTGAAGTGGGCTTCAAAATGCGGACTTAATATAAATCCATCAGAAACAGACATGGTAGTTTTTACGAGAAGAAGACTGCCTTCCTTCAATTTCCCAAAACTTGGAGGAAGATCATTAAAATTATCGACTAAAGTAAAATTTTTGGGGTAATACTTGATTGCAAGCTTAAATGGATACCAAATTTAAAGGAAAGAGTCAATAAATGCTACGCAGCAATGTATTCTTGTCAAAAACTTATAGGTAAAACTTGGGGCCTAGAACCTCGATTAATTTACTGGTTATACAAAACCATTGTGAGGCCAATTCTTACACATGACTCACTCGTTTGGTGGCCTATTATAAACACATGAATCCACGCAACATTTGTTGAGTGTGTAAATAGAATTGTCGCACTGAGTATATCAGGAGCTAGAAGTTCTACTGCTACGGCTGCAATGTGCAGAATCTTGGACATGGATCCAATCTCAATTTCGTCGAACACACGTCTCTTCATTTCTTTCTTTTACCTTCGAAAAATGCTTTTTTCTTCGCTTGTTTTCTTTGGATATCTTTCTAAAGTTCATCGAGTAACTACTGACTGCAAAATTGCCCTGTAGGCAATGCGGCTTTCCCCGTCATTCCAAGAGTTTTTAGATAGAGGGTTTTCTAATCCAAATAAAGATTTTGCATCAGTTTTCATGGTGTTGGCAATATGTTGCCATATAGTGCTGAAATCGTTGGAACTAAAAATATTTTCTTCGAGTAATTGAGCTGTTCGTTGCGTGTACTCGGTGGCATAGTATTGTATCCTATTAGTGAGAGGCTAAGAGCTTTCTGGTTTGCTTTCTTCCTTGTACTACTTATGACTTCAACTAATTAATAAACCAATCCGCGAACTCCAGCTCCAAATGAAGCGAACAGTGTACCAACAAAATCCTTTGATTGAGGGGCTTTTTCCCAAATTGTTCCTGAAAAATCTTTTGATAAGAGAATTGTTAATCTTTGTATGAAATGTCCTGCTCAAAATCGAACTGAGGTAAAGGAATATAAAAAAACATACTTTACTTTACATACTTTTACCCAGAACTCCCGAATTGAAAATCAATATACCAGTTACTCAGGAAGTGTTTGATAGAAACTTGGTAACTTTTTTATAAATTGAATGATATCATTAAGAGCTGTTGAAGACACACATTTAAAAAAAAAATGTTGGATGACCTAAACATTAAGAGTAATGGTATTAAAATACTAGGCTAGCACTAATAAATATGGCTATTTTCCAGACACCAGAGCAAGAAATTGACATTAAAAACATGTATGGTCAAGCAAAAGAAGATGCTTTTTGGGAGTAGCCGTTCATTGGACTACAAAGACGTTCAGCAGCTTTAACTTGTCGTCGGTTTAATGGATATAACAGTCCCCCAAAGGGTAGAATCTGACAATGGTAGGAACTTTCATGGTGCCAGTAAAATACTAGAACGAGAATTTGCCATGTTTCAGCACCTCAAGATATATATCAAAAATATGTCACTAATGGTTTTGAATGGAAATTAATGCCTCCTCACATCGGCGGCTTATGGGAAGCCGCTGTAAAAAGCTTTAAATTCCATTTCAAACGAATAACTTATGCTCAAAAGTGTAGTTTTGAAGAATTTATTACTATACTTGCTCGCATCGAGGGAATTTCAGACTCTCATCCGATTTCTGCATTATCAGAAGATCCTTCTGACCTATCGGCATTAACGCCAGGTTATTTCTTAAGAGGAGCTCCTAATGGGTGTTTTTTTTAGAGGTATAGAACTTCGAATTGAAATAAAACACAAGAAAATCGTTTTAATGTCCATCAATTTGGCTTTATTGGAAGGATAATTTTATGCCATTAATGTTTAAATATGATTTCGGGCATGTGGCCGCCGCGGCTGGCTCGAATAAAGCCAATTCTACAGGTCCAATTTTCAACTAATTTTTCGAACATATGGTGCCGTATGTTGGCAATAACGCCACGAATGTTGGCTTCCAAGTCCCCTAACGTTTCTGGTTTGTTGGCGTAGACGAGCGACTTCACATATCCCCAAAGAAAATAATCCAGTGGTGTCAAATCGCACGATCTTGGTGGCCACTTGACAGGTCCATTCCGCGAAATTATGCACTCATCGAATGTTTCCTTCAATAAATCAATTGTGACGTGCGCTGTGTGGCATGTAGAGCCGTCTTGTTGGAACCACAACTCATCCACATTCATGCTATGCAATTGGGGAACAAAATAGTCGGTTTTTTTGGCTCTATACCGGTCTCCATTTATGGTAACTGACTCTCCAGCATTATTTCGGAAGAAGTATGGCCCAATGACTCCACCAGCCCATAGAGCACACCAAACAGTCAGTTTTTGTGTATGTAATGGCGTCTCAAGGGTCTCATGTGGATTCTCTTCACTCCAAATGCGGCAATTTTGCTTGTTGACGTAGCCATTCAACCAAAAATGAGCCTCATCACTGAACAAAATTTTGCGATGAAAATCAGCATCGAGATCAATCTCATTTTCGGCCCATACACCAAAATCACGACGCATTGCATGGTCTCGCGGCTTTAATTCTTGCACAAGCTGGATCTTGTAAGGTCGCAAGCCAAGATCTTTCCGCAAAATCTCCCATAAAGTTGATGGACAAAGCTCAAATTGCTGTGCACGGTGGCGAATCGATTCATTCGGGTCCTCTTCAACACTTTGCTCTACAGCGGCAATTGTTTCTTCGGTGCGCACTGTTCGACGTCGCTGCGGATGCGTATTATCACATAGAGTAAACGTAGTGCGAAAACGATCCATGGTTAACCGAATTAATTGCTCTGATGGACGATTATGTCGACCATAAAATGGACGGAGCTTGCGGTAAACTTCGCGGACTGAACCATTATTTTCGAAATAAATTTGCACGATTTGCAAGCGTTGTTCTTTTGTCAACCTGTTCATGATGAAATGGCAAACCAAACTAAATATTAATCACTTGACAGCTGACAAAATGGTCGCCAGTTAAAAAAGTGATGCCAACTTAAAGTTCTATACCTCAATAGAAAACACCCGATATAATGGCGTTTCCAGAGCAAACCATAGCAAATAAGTCTCTAATAAATAGATGGGGAAAATTAAAAGTAATTCACTATAAATTCTCCATGCGGTAGAAAGAAGACTACTTGAAAGCTCTGCATAAACGATACAAATGGAAGAATCCTTCCCGATATCTTAAAGTTGGCGATTGATGATTGGTGATTGATGATTTGCAGCCACCGTACAAATGGCGTTTAGGAAGGACAGAAAAAACATATCCCGGTTCAGATAAGACTACACGTTCTACTGACGTCTGCATATCGTCAGTAATCATTACTCGACCGATTGTAAAATTATGCTATCTTCCGTTTATAAATTTAAATTATATCTCTTTAGCTCTAGCTCCTACCCATTATTCTAAATTTTATAGACCTACAATTTCTTTCATCTCCCAAAACTCATTTTCTTACAATCCTTTACATATTTTTTGAGCAGGTCAAATAGAAGACTAACTTTCACAAGGGTATCACTACAAGTGCGTAATTTGAGGAGCGTTTCATGGCATGAGATTCTGCCAGAAATTGTTAAAAATGACTCTAATATCTTTCCGTTATAAGTCACTCACTAAATCTTTTGGTCAATATATAAGAAATGTTCATAAAAGATCTTTTAGCAGGTAAAAATGACGAAGGTCATTCTGCAAACTGCATCGATCTATATTTTACTTTTATGATATACATAGATTTGGAATAATTACAATAGACCGAAATCTGCAGAAGTCATCAGAGTTTTAAGTGCCAATTGGTTGACTCCATGTATAACGATGTGGAACTCTATTATTCTGTTTAAAGGTTGTTGCTGCATAAGGACAGTTTTCAGGAACTTTGCTACCGTCTTTATGTCCCCACCATTTTTGCGGACGAAATAGAGTATAAGGAGGAATTGCCATTGATAATGGAACCTAGTCGGCTTTTACACACATCAAGTTTCAAGTACATACCCCGTTCAATTTTCTTTACCTCTCTCTCCTAAAAAGTCAAGACATAAACTTGACTTGAAACTTGGTGTGTGTAAAAGCCTATCTACATCAGAGGCTTTTGGGCGAAAATACTATGTACTTCGGTTACTTTGTCCCCACCATAGTTTCGCGAAAGATACAATTTTCGCGTTTAGAGGAAGCGAAGTTTAAATACTTAGCTCTAATAAT
Source organism: Stomorhina lunata (assembly GCA_933228675.1). Lineage (NCBI taxonomy): Eukaryota > Metazoa > Arthropoda > Insecta > Diptera > Rhiniidae > Stomorhina > Stomorhina lunata. The sequence goes on from OW121743.1 coordinate 12,023,789, forward strand.
AAAAAATGAAGGAGACTTAATTGGTAAAATTTGAAAAAAATTCCAAGTACAGCCAGACACTTGGGATGGTATCATTCCGGCGGAACTATACCGGAAATAGGAGCTTTATTTCTGGTATAGGTGTAAAACCTCTACGGGAAATAGCTACATCAAAAACAAAAGAAGATAAATTTATATACATATATGTAGTAAAATTCGGATAGATATCGGATGCTGCAACCCGTATTGTGCCTCAAAATCAGCAAAGTTCACTTTAAGGAACCATAAATGATCCAGCCTAAAACAGTGCACTGGGCTGTCGGAAAGCCAGTTCTAGAGATGACACATTCGGAGATTACCTTCGGATAGAGGTAAACCCCAATTATAATGTCTATTGGAGCGGATTCCTACAACTTTGAGTCCGCGATAAACAAGTCTTTAAAATTATTTTTATAAGACTAAAGAAGTGACTGCGAAGGAGTGCGCATTGCGATTCTATCGTCAATCCGAAATGTTACTTCAATGCTGGATGTTGAATCAAATTGTGACTTTAATATGAGTGGCTTCGTCGTTCAAACTTGATATTTTCTATGCAAAAGTGTTAGTTTTGGTGGCTGAAATATAAGCATTCTTCTCTTGAAGAATAACACCATTTCCATTTTTAATGGATTAATACCTAATCCACATTGTTAAGACCATCTGTATAGCAACTCTAATGATCATTTCATTATCTCGGCTAGAGTACTTGGGAATTTACCTCTGTCGACCAGTACCACATCATTAGCATATGCTTCGACTCCAATACCAAGATTATATAATTTTCATAGTATATCAATGTTGGTAATATCGCACTTCCTTGCGGAGTGCCTTTTGTTGCCATCGCGTTCAGAATGGATAGACTCTCGACTATGTAGTGCAGTAATCTGGGGAAATGTCATACTTTCCATCTTCTCTCTGACATGCTTGTCTAAGATTCTTTCTAAAGTTTTTAGTAGAAACGATGATCGGCTCAATAGTATATATGCCAAGGACTATATTATAGTTCTTAGCCTTATAATGTTGAATTTTGCCGACTTTTTATATAAAAACAATTGTAACTCTTCTCCAGTTTGTTGGAACGAGGGCGTGCCCTAAGCACGTAGTGAAAAGCTTTTTTAATAGATCACCAATAATCTCAATAGATTTTTGAAACATTATTTTTTAACCTCAAATTTTTCTATAGAAAAATTTTTTAACCTCAAATTTTTCTATAGAAAAATTTTTTAACCTCAAATTTTTCTATAGAAAAATTTTTTAACCTCAAAATTTTTTAACCGAAAATTTTTCTATAGACAAATTTTTTAATCGAAAATTTTTTAACCTCAAAATTTTTTAACCGAAAAATTTTCTAGAGAAAAATTTTTTAACCGAAAATTTTTCTAGAGGAAAATTTTTTAACCGAAATTTTTTCTAGAGAAACATTTTTTAACCTCAAATTTTTCTATAGAAAAAATTTTTAACCTCAAATTTTTCTAGAGAAAAATTTTTTAACCGAAAATTTTTCTAGAGAAAAATTTTTTAACCGAAAATTTTTCTAGAGAAAAATTTTTTAACCTCAAATTTTTCTAGAGAAAATGTTTTTAACCTCAAATTTTTCTAGACAAAAATTTTTTAACCTCAAATTTTTCTAGAGAAAAATTTTTGAACCGAATATTTTTCTAGAGAAAAATTTTTGAACCGAAAATTTTTCTAGAGAAAAATTTTTTAACCGAAAATTTTTCTAGAGAAAAATTTTTTAACCGAAAATTTTTTTAACCTCAAATTTATCTAGAGAAAAATTTTTTAACCGAAAATTTTTCTAGAGAAAAATTTTTTTACCGAAAATTTTTCCAGAGAAAAATTTTTTAACCGAAAATTTTTCTAGAGAAAAATTTTTTAACCGAAAATTTTTCTAGAGAAAAATTTTTTAACCGAAAATTTTTCTAGTGAAAAATTATTTAACCGAAAATTTTTCTAGAGAAAAATTTTTTAACCGAAAATTTTTCTATAGAAAAATTTTTTAACCGAAAATTTTTCTAGAGAAAAATTTTTTAACCGAAAATTTTTCTAGAGAAAAACTTTTTAACCGAAAATTTTTCGATAGAAAAATTTTTTAACCGAAAATTTTTCTATAGAAACATTTTTTAGCCGAAAATTTTTCTATAGAAAAATTTTTCAACCGAAAATTTTTCTATTGAAAAATTTTTTAACCGAAAATTTTTCTATAGAAAAATTTTTTAACCGAAAATTTTTCTAGAGAAAAATTTTTTAACCGAAAATTTTTCTAGAGAAAAATTTTTTAACCGAAAGTTTTTCTAGAGAAAAATTTTTTAACCGAAAATTTTTCTAGAGAAAAATTTTTTAACCGAAAATTTTTCTATAGAAAAATTTTTTAACCGAAAATTTTTCTATAGAAAAATTTTTTAACCGAAAATTTTTCTATAGAAAAATTTTTAACCGAAAATTTTTCTATAGAAAAATTTTTAACCGAAAATTTTTCTATAGAAAAATTTTTAACCTAAAATTTTTCTATAGAAAAATTTTTTAACCGAAAATTTTTCTATAGAAAAATTTTTTAACCTCAAATTTTTCTATAGAAAAATTTTTTAACCGAAAATTTTTCTATAGAAAAATTTTTTAACCGAAAATTTTTCTATAGAAAAATTTTTTAACCGAAAATTTTTCTATAGAAAAATTTTTTAACCGAAAATTTTTCTATAGAAAAATTTTTGAACCCAAAATTTTTCTCTTTTGATTACAAATAATACAAATTGGTCGCGAATTGTTTTTATTTTTGAGAAATTTCAACGAAAAATAAAAAAATTTTACAAGAAAAAATAATAAAAAGAAAAATTTTTTTAACCGAAAATTTTTCTAAAGAAACATTTTTTAAACGAAAATTTTTGTATAGAAAATTTTTGAACCGAAAATTTTTCTCTTTTGATTAAAAATTTTACAAATTGGTCGCTAATTGTTTTTATTTGTGAGAAATTTCAACGAAAAATAAACAATTTTTACAAGAAAAAATAATAAAATTTTGAAGGAAGCCACCACAGTTTTATGTCAAATAGTTAAAAACAAAAATCTGTAAAGTAGTTTTGGAGTTATTCCATTTTTTCCCCGAAAATGCATGTTCCTGAAAACGCGCCTAAGGATATGCACTAACATTTGTTTTGTTTTATTTCAGTAAAATTTAGTAAAATTTACCAACGATCAACTGAAATTATGACCAAAAATTGTCATTTTCGCGAAATTCGACGATTTCAAATCACAGGTACGGTGAAATGGTTCAAGATATTGAACTAAACTTTTTTGAGTTTTATTCTTCTATTTGTCTATTTTTACACACTGTTGAGCAAATTCTAAATTTGTAATATTCGTTGAACAAAATTTTCAAAAACTTAAAAAATGATTTTTGAAACCGCCCTGAGAAAAATGTATCACTTTCCAACTAGACAAAACTAAGTAAATTCTAATAAATTTTAACAAAACTGAGCTATTTAATACTAACAAGCGATTAAATGATAAATCATGTCTAACTTTGGAATTTCTTCATTTACAAAAAGAAATGTTGGTGCATATCCTGAGGCGCTTTTTCAGGATATTGAATTTTGGGGGCAAAAACTACTTCATGGATTTTTGTCTTTGACCATTTAAAAAAAAGCCGTGTTAGTTTTCTTTAACATTATTATTTATACCCATTTTATACCCACCATCAAAAAGAATGGGGGTATATTGAGATTGTCATTCCGTTTGTAATTTCCTTAATATTGGCTCAAAAACCAAAATTGAGGTATATTCTGAATTGTTATGAAATTCTAAGACGATTGAGTGATGTCCGTCTGCCTGTCTGTTGAAATCACGATAACGCCTAAGCGAAAGGAGCTAGCTCACTGAAACCTAGTTAAAACATTCTTCATCTCTGAGAAAATTTTGGTATTGAAATTGGGCAAAATTGGTTAACATTTGACCATAGCTCCCGTATAACCTCGCCTACGCTAATCGCTTATTTGCTAATAAATAACAAACTATATTAGCTATGATGATAAAATTTGGTATATGGAAGTTTTGCATAAGCCCTAGGCAGCATATGAAATTTCATCAAAATCGGTTGACATTCAGTCATAGCTCCCATACAAAAAACTTTCGGAAACAGCCTAAATTTCACCTAAAATAAACTTAAATGCCAATAAATCTAAAAGTATAACAGATATAACCACTAAATTTAGCACGAGGAGGTCTTATGTCAATGCCAACCAGTGTGCAAAATTTTGTCACAATCGGTCACCATTTGACCATAGCTCCCATACAAAAAACTAATGGAAACACAAAAATACAAAGAGAAAAGGGGGTTTATGTCCGTATGTCCGTCAGATAAAAGCGCGATAGCGCCTTAACGAAAAGGGCTACAGCAACAAAATTTTACAAAAGGAAGTCTTATGTGAATGTCAGCCGGTGTTGTTAAAATCGGTTACTATTTGACCATAGCTCCCATATAAAAAACTTGCGGAAACACAAAAATACAAAAAGAAAATACGGTTTATGTTCGTCTTTCCGTCAGAGAAAAGCTCGATAGTTCCTTAACTACAAGAGCTAGAGAGACAAAATTTAGCAAAAGTATTTTTGATATGTTGTAGAAATTGTGTGCTGAAAATGGGTAAAATCGGTTCACATTTAGTTAGAGCTCCCATATAACCCTGCCCCGGGAATCACATTTATGCTGATAAATTGAATAAAATTTTAAAATCTATGACTACTATATTTAGAACAGAGAAGTCTTATGCAACTTTCAGTCAGTATGTCAAATTTTATAGGAATCGGTCCATTTCTGACCATAGCTTTCATATAAAAACCGCTCCCGGTAACCATTAAAATGCCAAAAACGCCAGTTAAAAGCTATTAATTTATAAACTATGTCAGCTATGGTCACTAAATTTTGCACAAATAAACTTTATATTAATACCAGCCGGTATGTAAAATTTTCTAACAATCGGTCAACATTTGGCTATAGTTCTTATATATATAACATCCCCTTTTTATACCCACCATCAAAAAGAATGGGGGGTATATTGAGATTGTCATTCCGTTTGTAATTTCCTTAATATTGGCTCAAAAACGATATATATTCTGAATCCTTATGATATTATAAGACGATTGAGCGATGTCCGTCTATCTGTCTGTCTGTCTGTCTGTCTGTCTGTCTGTCTGTCTGTCTGTCTGTCTGTCTGTCCGTCTGTCTGTCTGTCTGTCTGTCTGTCTGTCTGTCTGTCTGTCTGTCTGTCTGTCTGTCTGTCTGTCCGTCTGTCTGTCTGTCTGTCTGTCTGTCTGTCTGTCTGTCTGTCTGTCTGTCTGTCTGTCTGTCTGTCTGTCTGTCTGTCTGTCTGTCTGTCTGTCTATCTATCTATCTATCTATCTGTCCGTCTGTCTATCTATCTATCTGTCCGTCTGTCTGTCCGTCTGTCTGTCTGTCTGTCTGTCCGTCTGTCTGTCTGTTGAAATCACGATAACGCCTAAACGAAAGGAGCTAGCTCACTGAAACTTAGTTAAAATATTCTTCATCTCTGAGAAAATTTTGGTATTGAAATTGGGCAAAATCGGGTTACATTTGACCATAGCTCCCGTATAACCTCGTCTAGGCTAATCGCTTATTTGTTAATAAATGACAAATTATAGCAGCTATGATGATAAAATTTGGTATACAGAAGTTTTACATTAGCCCTAGGCAGCGTGTAAAATCATCAAAATCGGTTCACATTTAGCCATAGCTCCCATACAAAAAACTTACGAAAACAACCTAAATTTCACCTAAAATACACTTAAATGCCAATAAATCCAAAAGTATAACAGATATAACCACTAAATTTAGCACGAGGAGGTCTTATGTCAATGCCAACCAGTGTGCAAAATTTTGTCACAATCGGTCATCATTTGACCATAGCTCCCAAATAAAAAACTTATGGAAACACAAAAATACATAAAAAAGGTTGTTTATGTCCGTCTGTCCGTCAGATAAAAGCACGATAGCGCCTTAACGAAAAAAGCTAGAGGGACAAAATTTGACAAAAGTATTTTGGATATCTTGAAAAAGATGTGTGTTGAAAATGAACAAAATCGGTTCAAATTTAGTTAGAGCTCCCATATAACCCCGCCCCGGGAAACACATTAATGCTGATAAATTGAATAAAATTGTAATAGCTATGACGATTATATTTAAAATATAAAATAGGGAAGTTTTATGCAATTTTTGATCAGTTTATCAAATTTTATAGGAATCAGTACATATTTGACTTTAGCTTTCATATAAAAAACACTCACGGAAACCAAAAATTTTAGCAAAGGCCAGTTAAAAGCTATAAAATTAGAAACTATGATAGCTATGGCCACTAAATTTTGCAAGAATAAGCTCTATATATATATACCAGCCAGTGTGTAAAATTTTGTAACAATCGGTCAACATTTGGCTATAACTCTTATATATACAACATCCCCTTTTTATATCTGCAATCAAAAAGATTTGGAGGTACATTCATTATATTAAGATTGCACCTATGAAATTGAACAATCAATGCTCAGCCCAGACAGAATGCATTAGGATCTCCTAACGAAATATATGGACCTGCCGTATTACTATTAATGTGTTTAGCCTAACTACATATTAACGAAAAGTATTTAACAACTTATTTATGTAAAACTATATCCGGTTATGAGACCGAATTTTGATCAAAGTAAATACTGGGGAAACCACTAAAATATTTTTAAATGTTGAACTATAAAGCTACGGCAACCGAATTTAGTCCAAAGGTTTTACCAAAAATACCAATTAGTTTAGCGATTTTTTCAGTTTTGGTCCAGATTTTGAATTAGCTGCACCCTTGTAGATATAGGAGATATGTTTCTAAATTTAACACAACTTGATGGTGGGTATATAAGATTCGGCACAGCCGAATATAACACTCTTACTTGTTGTTATTAAAAATGCGATTTGCGAATGTAACCTAAAAAATAGCGCCATCTTTTAACAGAATTCAGAAACAAAGAAGTCGTAGAACCAAGATTATTTTTATAACCCCAGAGACTTATTTTCCACAACATAAAAATAATTTTTAGCAAAAGGCCATTTTTGAGATATTGCTAATTATGAAATTTTGAGTTAAAAATTTTAATTTGTTGGCACTAGATAGTCCATATGACCTATATGACTATTTTTGCTATCTAGACATGTTCAGATTATACTGGTATGTTCACAAAAGTTGTTTAGCTTTAATGTGGCTACAATTTTCCCAAATATAGTGTAGGAAAAATCAGGATTTCCAAAAAGTTATGATCAAAAAATTAAAAACAAAAAAATTGTACTTTAACTTTTTTACAAAATGTCTGAGATAAAATACATTTATCTTATATTCTTAAATGAGCAATAATTATATGTATATATGTATATATATATATATATATATATATATATATATATATATATATAGAATTCCTATCTCGAAAACGTCTCTAACGATTTTGATAAAATTTGGACAGTGGGTAGCTTTTTTGATGTATAGGTCGAGTAACAAGGGTTCCAAACTTTGCCTCTAAGAGGGTAAAAAAAGGGAAAAAATCAAAAATACTATATCCACTAAAGTAATAGGCATAGAAGCAAAATTTAAATTATGTTCTGAATAGCTGTTAAAATAAGCGGACAGGTGTTTGGTACTTTTTTCAATATATGTCCGATAGGGGGTAAAAAAAGGGTGAAAATAGTTTTTTTTATACTTTTAACCCATTCTTATTTTTGAAACTAAAGAATATAGAATGAAACTTCGTACTGCAGTCAATAGATGTTAAAAAAAGATTGAATACGTATTTGGTACTTTTTTGATTTCGGGGACCAAAATGGGTAAAAAAGGGATAAAACGATAACTTAACATCTCAAAAAGTAATATGAATAGGAACATTATGTTAACTGCGTTTTAATAAAATGTACCGAATTCAATTGGTAACAAAGAAGTACCAAATATGCAAATAGAACTTTTTGAAGTTAGGGGATAAAAAGGGGGAAAAATAGTAATGTTATAACTTTTAAATAAATGAATGAATGTTTGTCTGTATATATGTTCTTTATAGAATGATAAACTGTGAATTTGATCATGTTATGCTCTTAGCAAAAGTGTTGCGGATAAGCCGGCGAAGGTTTTTAAGTTTCCGACAGGTGGCGCCACTGAAAATTACTAAAAATTAATTAAATCGTAAAATGTACATTTGATCATGCTATGATCTTTAGCAAAGTTGTAGCGCATGAGCCGGCGATGGCTTTTTAGTTGGTGTGAATAATTTCCGACAGGTGGCGCTACTGAAAATTACTCAAAGTTAATTTAATCGCAAGCTGTACATTTAATCATGCTATAATCTTGTTGCACATGAGTCGACGCATTTCTCAAACACGGGTTAATTAAAGAGCAACCAAAACAAGGATCAGGCAATACAAACGATGGCAATACCGCAAGAAGATTCTTTTTGGATCCCGAAACTACATCTGATATAACAGGTGTTGATATAGATCTTAATTCAAGATTTAAAACAATTACTGAAGTACTTGCGCGCAATGAACAAATGAATGCTAAAAAATTTGGTGATTATGCCAAGGAAACTGTTGCTATATATAGATCCAAATACAATTATAGAAATATGTCAGCAACAAAAGAAGATGTCATTAAGCACCATTTATTACCAATTGGAGATTTATCAGAGGAAGCCCAGAAAAAAAGAAATAAGGACTACAGATTTTACAGAGAACATAATACCAGAAAAACGTCACGAAGTTCTACAAATGAAGACTTATTTCACATATTATTAGCAACGTCAGATCCATTCATCTCTAGCATTCGAAGTCAATGGAAAGTAAATCCTTCGGACCTAAGTGCCGAAGTTAAAGCACTGCTACAGGACAGCAGTAATACAGAGCAGAATATAAAATATTTACAAGAAATATTCCAGCCAAATAAACAATAATTATAATTTGCATTTAACATTTGAGTGCAATAAAGTATACAAATATATATATTAAATATTATTTTATTTATCTACAATCTATTTATGACTACAAATAAATATATATTTAAAGAAAAATTAAGTTACACTCTTTTATTTAAAAAATAAAACTAGATAATATGTAAGTATTATTAAGCAAGAATTAAAATTTGGGCCACCCTAATAAAAATACTGTAAATACCTCAACGAGAAAGGGGACACCCTAAGGATAACAAAATATTAAATTGCTATCCAAGGTCGACTTGTGGCACAAATTTGAGCCAAATCGGCTAAGAGGAAGTGGGTCAAAAATGAGTTGGCAGATTTGAAACAAAATAAAAAAGAAAAACATCGAAAATTTAATTTCAAGCTTAAATTTCTTAAGAACCACTGTACCGATCCTAATAAAACCTATACTCAAAAAAGCTACAGATGTTATCTATTGATTAAAAAAAGAACTACTAAAAAATCTTTCATAGTTAAAAAGTTACAGAGTTTTGGCCAATGAAAAACGATTCTGAACCACTGTGCGACGGAGGCTTCTGTTGGTATGACCAATTTCCAAAATTATTCAAAATGAGTTAAACTGTAAACTATGTTTTGAGCGGACAAAATAAATAAAATAATTCAAAATTAACTGAATATTTGTACAATATCTTTCCTCTAAATTTATTTTAGTACTTTATAAAATATATAAAAACTTTAAAATTTGCCTCAAGATGCTTATCGCAAAGCTCGGTCAACCAGGTACTTTATTAATTATATAAACAATTTCATATCCTTTTCCAAATGAAAAATAATGGGTGTTTTTTTTTTAGAGGTATAGAACTTCGAATTGAAATAAAACACAAGAAAATCGTTTTAATGTCCATCAATTTGGCTTTATTGGAAGGATAATTTTATGCCATTAATGTTTAAATATGGTTTCGGGCATGTGGCCGCCGAGGCTGGCTCGAATAAAGCCAATTCTACAGGTCCAATTTTCAACTACTTTTTCGAGCATATGGGGCCGTATGTTGGCAATAACGCCACGAATGTTGGCTTCCAAGTCCCCTAACGTTTCTGGTTTGTTGGCGTAGACGAGCGACTTCACATATCCCCAAAGAAAATAATCCAGTGGTGTCAAATCGCACGATCTTGGTGGCCAATTGACAGGTCCATTCCGCGAAATTATGCGCTCATCGAATGTTTCCTTCAATAAATCAATTGTGACGTGCGCTGTGTGGCATGTAGCGCCGTCTTGTTGGAACCACAACTCATCCACATTCATGCCATTCAAATGGGGAACAAAATAGTCGGTTATCATGGCTCTATACCGGTCTCCATTTATGGTAACTGACTCTCCAGCATTATTTCGGAAGAAGTATGGCCCAATGACTCCACCAGCCGATAGAGCACACCAAACAGTCAGTTTTTGTGGATGTAATGGCGTCTCAAGGGTCTCATGTGGATTCTCTTCACTCCAAATGCGGCAATTTTGCTTGTTGACGTAGCCATTCAACCAATAATGAGCCTCATCACTGAACAAAATTTTGCGATGAAAATCAGCATCGAGATCAATCTCATTTTCGGCCCATACACCAAAATCACGACGCATTGCATGGTCTCGCGGCTTTAATTCTTGCACAAGCTGGATCTTGTAAGGTCGCAAGCCAAGATCTTTGCGCAAAATCTTCTATAAAGTTGATGGACAAAGCTCCAATTGCTGTGCACGGTGGCGAATCGATTCATTCGGGTTCTCTTCAACACTTTGCTCTACAGCAATTGTTTCTTCGGTGCGCACTGTTCGACGTCGCTGCGGATGCGTATTATCACATAGAGTAAACGTAGTCCGAAAACGATCCATGGTTAACCGAATTAATTGCTCTGATGGACGATTATGTCGACCATAAAATGGACGGAGCTTGCGGTAAACTTCGCGAACTGAACCATTATTTTCGAAATAAATTTGCACGATTTGCAAGTGTTGTTCTTTTGTCAACCTGTTCATGATGAAATGCCAAACCAAACTAAATATTAATCACTTGACAGCTGACAAAATGGCCGCCAGTTAAAAAAGTGATGCGAACTTAAAGTTCTATACCTCAATAAAGAACACCCAATACGTCTTCAATTCGAGTAACAACTTTCCCTATATTGAAAATCATGTGTATGTGTACATCTTTTCCGTATAACTCTAAATAAAATTTTCGTTAGTCATATCTCACCTGGTTACTTTTTTTTATTATCATTTTCTTATTTTTGTTGTTTTGCTTTTATTTGTTAAATACAACAAATAAAATATATATTTTTAATTTTTTCCTCGATTTTTGTTGGTGTTGTTAAAACAATATTTATATGATTGTTAATTCTATTTTAGCCGCATTTTAGCTGTGATTGCTGACGTGTTTCATTTGTGTTTTAACCAAATGATGGAGAAGCGGAGAAACCTTGAAAGTGTTTACGATTATTTTCGTTTTTTATTTGACTTGATTCGAATGTTTATTCATTTCATTTGTTATTTTTAACTTAAATTCCATTGACATTTTTTTTGTTTTACTAATTTATTTTATTAATAGTTAAGATTAAAAAAGTATATTTTCAATAAAATTGTTTAAAATAATAATAAATAATTGCATATGATCTGAATTGTATCAAAGACTCTATAATATAAAGATGTTGCACTTCCATACATTGATTTGCCATATGGTCCATTTGAAAAGTCCCATTAAAAAGAAAGTATACCGCTTTTATCTAATTCGGAAATAACTAATGAAGACGATTATGAATGAGAAAAAGCTAAGGTACACACACGTGCTCATTTCGTAGTCCAATCTTTAAAAGATTTTCTTCTATTTGGTCTTTCCAACGAAGTTTCGGAAGTTCTCTTCTACGAATTCCCTCGGTATCATTTTCATACACTTTTCATGCTTAAGTAAAGGGTGTCCCAACTAGAACGCAATTTTTAAATTTTAAAGAAAACACAGATATTAAAAAAAACAAACGTGAAACTTTATTATATCGTTAAGTAGACACAATGAGGTTATGTATGGAACAAGATATCGTGCGGATGGCCGCCGCGGCTTTGCTGGCACACACGCGATCTTTTATTAAAATTTTAAATTACCATAAATGCTTAGATTTACATACATACATAATTCCCACGACATTCCAATTGGAACAAGGGGTACTTCCCTCAGACAAAGAGCTGCATCCGATTATATTTTTAGACCTACGTTTTAACTCCGGCTCCGAACGGCAAATGCATTAGTTACAGAAGTTTTTAGGTTATGAGGTGAACCGTTTTTTTGAAAATTTATTTTTTCAAGTGGATCTGGCCAGGGATCGAACTTGGGACCTCTGGTATGCTAGGCGAATGATTAACCTGCTATACCACGGCGGTTCACTTGCTGACAAAGGTATGCTATAAATGGAACCAAGTGTGAGAACAAGATCATATAAGTCATCAACACCTGCAGGGAAACCATTAAAAACGACATCAGCACGACTAAGTCTACGGTACTGACAGTTGTTTTCATTCTCAAGGGCCGAGATTTTGGCATTTGCCGAAATCTCGGGCCTTACCATAAATGCTGCGGTATTTCATTAATGCAGCGTCCAATTACCTCTTTTAAGGATTGAGTCGTCGTCGGCTTATTTGCGTAAATCATCGACTTCAAAAAACTCTAAAGAACAAAATCTAAAGGTGTTAAATCCCACGATCTAGACGTCCAATTCTTGTCTCCAAAACGCGAAATAACACGACCGGGAAATGACTGAGTAGCAATTGAATTGTTTCTCTGGCTGTATGACATGTGGCGCTGTCTTGTTAAGACCACATGCCCTCCACATTAATTTCTTCAATTATAGGCAAGAAAAAACTGATTATCGTTTCATGATACGGAATACCATTGACTGTTTGCGCTTGACCTGCCTCATTTTCATAAAAAAAGGTCCAATGATTCCTCCAGCCCAAAAACCACATCACACAGTCCCACGTTGAGGATGCATTTGCTTCTCGTGAATCACTCGAGGATTTTACTCACCCCAAATGCGATAATTCTGCCTATTGACGAAGCCATCAAGATGGAAAAATGGGCTTCGTCTCTGAAGATGATTTTATAGGCAAAATCACCATTTTTATGTTGTCTCTCCAATAACCAATTAACGAACTGCCTTCGCTTTCCATGGTCATCTGGCTTCAGTTCCTGAGTCAATTGAACTTTGTACGCATGAAGATGCAAATCTTTCTTCAAAATTCGCTGCATAGTGGATTTGTAGACACCAATTTACTGAGCTCGGTGTCGAATTGAGGTGGATGGAGTTTAAGCGACATCATCATATACAGCTGCGACATTTTCGGTCGATCGACCTGGTCGAAGGTGCGTTGTTGTCTTTACATCACTAACAGACCCAGTTTCGGCAAATTTATCCATTAATCTCTTTACAGTTGACTCTTTTGAAACATTATTGTGACCCCAAATTGATCGCCATTTACGAACTGTAGCCGCAAAACTTTCACCATTTTGCTGAAACAATTTCACAATGAGAATGCGTAGTTCATTCGTGTAGCGCTCTATTTTTACTAACCTCTTACCTTCTACTAGTAAACAATAACAATTTTTCAAATATCAAACGATGACACTTCGAATCGCTCCAAATTTAAAAATTGCGTTCTAGTTGGGACACACTTTATATTTTCAGCCATACGCACGACATGTCCCAGCCATCGCAGCCGCTGCTGTTTACTGCGTTTAACTATGTCAATGTCAGCGTATATCTCAGACATTCAGTATCGGTATCCCATGTTGACCCAAACTTGTCCAAAGATTTTTCATAGAATCTTTCTCTCAAAAACTCCAAGAATACCTTAATTTGCCTGTGCAAGAGTCCATGATCCAGCAAGACAGTTGCTGAGCACCGAGTGGTATCAGTGAAACCGGTAGAGCCAGACTGTTATTTTTGACTCTCTCCGAACAACGGAGCCCGAGATACTGAAGGAGATCCCGACTGAGAACGGACAGAAGTTGAGATTACTGTTCTTTCTGGCTCTATTCAAACAACGGAGCCCGAGAACCTAAAGGAGATCCTGACAGAGACCGGCCGGAAGATGAGATTACTGTTTTTTCTGGCTCTCTCCAAACAACGGAGCCCGAGATCCTGAAGGAGATCCCGACTGAGACCGGCCGGAAGTTGAGATTACTGTTCTTTCTGGCTCTCTCCGAAAAACGGAGCCCGAGATCCTGAAGGAGATCACGACTGAGACCGGCCGGAAGTTGAGATTACTGTTGTTTCTGGCTCTCTCCGAAAAACGGAGCCCGAGATCCTGAAGGAGATCCCGACTGAGACCGGCCGGAAGTTGAGATTACAATAACATCAAGTTCCTAATCCGACTCAAGCGAGTCGTCGCCAGAATCTGTGGTATGACAGGAGTCCAGACCGTCCAAGAGTTAAGATTACTGTTCATTATAGCTCTCTTCTAACAATGGAGCCCGAGATCCTGAAGGAGATCCCGACTGAAACCGGCCGGAAGTTGAGATTCCTTATTTTGCTGGCTCTCTCCGAACAACGAAGCCCGATATCCTGAGAAGTTTCCGACTGAGACCGACCGGCAGTTGAGATTCCTTATTTTTCTGGCTCTCTCCGAACAACGGAGCCCGATATCCTTAGAAGTTTCCGACTGAGACCGGCCGGAAGTTGAGAGTACAGTGACCTCAGGTTCCAACTCGTCAATATCGCCTCCCTGGTGTGTCCCGTCTGACCCAAAATTAACTCGGACGGGACATCCTTCGAGAATAGCTCCTCTAAAAATGACCCGTCCGAGTTAATTTTGTTTTTTTTTTTTTGTTTTTATGTTGAATGAAATTTTGAATCCCACGAGTTTAGGGGAATCGAGGTCGCTCATGTCATAGCCCCCGATAACGTGAGAGCGACTGAATACTGCCGGAGCCGTTAAGGTATCCACCAGGCACCGTTGAAATGCAGTCTAACGTTTACCACCGACTGCGGACGGAAAGCCCATGTCACGGAAAACGCTTGACACCCGGGCTTGGGGAGGGTTAGTTTAAAGTATTAAAACAATACTACCTATTTGGTCCGCGGGAGATATATTTATTTTTTCTCCAACCACCCACGCATGGAAAGAGGTTCCTCGCCACCTATTTATGTGGCTGGTTCCCATGAATGGGAGGCATTCCCCTATACGCCACTCGGAGACGCACCTGGGATTAGGTTCCCTAGAGGGCATTAGAGAAATTCTAGCTAAAAAAGTGATGGAAACACATAAAATACGATTGGGTGGTCAAGCAAGTTCTGTTCGAGTTCCTTTAAAGTTAAAAAACTTCAAAGAGAAACAGCGCGGAAGATTCAGGAAGTTATCCGTCAAGCTAGTATTAAAGATACTTCACAGAGTTCTGCATCCTCGTCAGTGCCAATTTTGTTCACCAAGTTTCAAGAAGAAGCCCCATGTTCTTCGGTCGATACAAACCGGTCAAAAATCATTTAACATCATCTGATACTCCGACACCGTCGTACATGTCATCTCAGACTTCTATAAAATCATATAGAACCACACCCGATATTTTGGAACTATCATTGGAGGGTATATTGATGATTAAGACATAAAAAAAAACTAATACAAATTCTGTGAAAGTAAAGTACAATTAAGATCTCAATAAAATTTAGATTTACATGCATACATAATTCCCACGACATTCCAATTGGAACAAGGGGTACTTCCCTCAGACAATGAGCTGCATCCGATTATATTTTTAGGCTCATTGTAAGGGACCTACGTTTTAACTCCGGCTCCGAACGGCAAATGCATTAGTTACAGAAGTTTTTAGGTTATGAGGTGAACCGTTTTTTTGAAAATTTATTTTTTCAAGTGGATCTGGCCAGGGATCGAACTTGGGACCTCTGGTATGCTAGGCGAATGATTAACCTGCTATACCACGGCGGTTCACTTGCTGACAAAGGTATGCTATAAATGGAACCAAGTGTGAGAACAAGATCATATAAGTCATCAACACCTGCAGGGAAACCATTAATAACGACATCAGCACGATTAAGTCTACGGTACTGACAGTTGTTTTCATTCTCAAGGGCCGAGATTTTGGCATTTGCCGAGGAACCTAGATTAGGGCTAAAAAGTGGTGTCAGAGCGACACCTTCACTCGCATACCCTTGGGGTCCATTGTGATTAAGAAATCGAGGAAATTTTTTACAGCCAATTATTTCAGATTTCATCTCTTTCAGATACGAATTCTTTGCAGAATTTAAATAAGCAAATGCATCAGTTCAATTGAATTTTTTGCTTTATTTATATAAATACATATATTTTTTTTTTTACTAAAAGAAGTAATTTTATTTCTCAAGACACCTTCAAAGTCGGAGCCGGGATCCTTTATACCTTTATATTCATTAATAATATGTGGACAAACAATATTGTCACATGATTTTTGTCTTCGATTAAAACTTTTGTTGGCTCTGAAAGGACTTAGTACCCAGGTTTGGTGTCTTTTCACAATACATTGGTGATGTCAATACCGTAAGCCGATCCAACATATTCCGTTGGATAACCACGTTCTTCTTTTTTTAACCAGAGACTTTTGTCGGTTGGAAGTTTGCAGTACGATTAACTCTAACAGTAGGTACTCAAGGTAAAAATTCGACGTCCTATCAGGTAAACTCGAAGCGGTAAGAATGTGTGGAAGTTATCAAAATACAATAGATGACTGACAAAATTTGGAATCGCTTGTGACAACCTAATTCAAAATAATAGTAAATTTGTTGAAATAAAATCGAAATCAAAAAAATGTATTTACCTAGTTATAACAAAGAATTTTACTCCCCAGGGATGCAGATGGACCCTTTTTCGCCGAACACATTTGCTCATCAATATATAACCGAGCATTTTTCGGAATTGAGTCGAAACGCTCAAAAAGAAGCGTAGCAACTTTTCTTATTCGAAAATGTGGATCATAGCCTGAATTTCCCTTTTAACTTGATTCGAGGCATCACTGAATGAAAGGTATTTTTTTTTATCTGCTCAAACCTATTGTTTACACGCAATCTGGAACAAGTCGGAATCCATATTCACTCCAGTGTAGTTCAATATTTGGGTAACGAAAAATTTGTGTTTATATTTCTGTAACTGCAGCTCAATTAATTTTCTGGCTTATCAACTCCATAACATCGTCAGTAAAGAAATAATAAAAACACGTAAGAAAGCGCTATAGTCGGTCAAGACCGACCTTACGATACCCTTCACCACTAAGGTCAAAGGTGTTCTTTTTCCTGTATAAAGACAAATAAATATTTGCTAAATTTTGCCATCATACAAACATTTTCTCAAAACTTATATATTTAAGATGTTTTTGTAATTTTGACTTATATGAGAGCTAGGGTCAAATGTGGACCGG
Organism: Stomorhina lunata; assembly: GCA_933228675.1. NCBI lineage: Eukaryota > Metazoa > Arthropoda > Insecta > Diptera > Rhiniidae > Stomorhina > Stomorhina lunata. The sequence continues at coordinate 12,041,203 of OW121743.1, forward strand.
TTATCTCGAAATTTGACAAATTGATTACAGTTGTTACAAAAATTATGTATGCAAAACATAAACTTAAAATTCTCATTATCTTTAGATTTACGAGCGTTTAAGTGATTTTTGTCTCAATTAGTGCGTTTTGACAGAAGAGTTTGTATGGGAGCTATGGTCAAATGTGGACCGATTTCAACGAAATTGTGTACAGTGATTTAGGTTTACATAAGCAGTATTTGTTTTAAATTTTATGAAAAAATATCGATATTTGTGGCCAATATATCAATTCCGGAAAGTGGGACCTATGGCAGGTACCATAAATAATGGACCGATTTTTACGAATTTCAATAGCCATGGTCCCATTATCAATAAAATGATCTTTGCCAAATTTCATCAAATTATCTTTAGACTACAAGGTTTACATGGGGGTCCAGTTAGCCAGCTAGACGGACGGACGGACATTGCTAAATCGACTCAGAAAGTGATTCTAAGCCTCTTGGTATAGTAAAAGGTTGGTCTAAGATAAATATTTCCATGCGTTACATACATCAGCACAAACTTGTAATACTCTTTCCACCTATGGCGGTGAAGGGTATAAAAAATTTAATGGAGTTTTCAATTTCTTTACCTCAATAGGTAGATCTATTTTTCCTTGGAAGACAGCTTCATTTACATTCATCGCCATAAGATACTTTTACATTCAGACAAATCTCTGCTAAAGTTTGGAAGATCTGAAGAGAAATACATATGTATGCCCAGTAAAACTTTTCATTACCAAATAATGAGTTAAACAGTTAAACTATTGAACACGAACTACTTACTCATTCGCTGTTTAAGTCATTACATTAACATGGGGATGTCATTGGAGGCAAGTACTTACCAATTGCAGAAAAGTAATGACTTGGGTAAGCAATTTGAAAGCAACAACAACAGCAACAACTTTTTTGTTGTTGTTTTATTAAAAACATGTATTTTTAAACGAAATACAAAATTTTTTTTATGATCCCATGGGGGCTCGAACCCAGACCCTCCGACTGCTAGGCAGAGACTCTTCCACTGAGCTACTTCATATGTTGAAAACTTAGCAGTTTATAATTAATATAAACAATTTTTATTTTTAGATCCAAAATCATGTGAAAATAACTTTGTTTTTCCCTGCTTTTTTTTGCTTTGTTGTAATTTTTGGAAAAATATTTTTATACGATTTTTTGTAATTATTTTCAAACTTTTTTAAAATTATTTTAAAACTTAAACAATTTAAATCTTCTTTTTTGTATAAGTTTTTACATAAGATTGACTCTTACTTACTTAAATGTTACAACCTGTTAAGGTCAAAGTCCGAGCATTTTTTAGGATTCCATGGATTTCGATCTTGTGTGAATATTCTCCAATTTTATAGGCCAAGCTTTGAAAAATGTTCCTCTACTTGGTCTTTCTATCGAAGTTTCGGACATCCTCCTCTAATATTAGGTAGTGGGACATTTCAATTCTAATTTTATCCTCTTCATTGTATTTTTTTTTCAAGAGAGGGTTACTAGCCCGTAATCCTAACCCATTTTTATCGATCTTATGGGACAACTCTCGGAACATGTTAACTCACAATATTAATGGGTGTTAAACTAGCTCCCCGGGTGATACCATGAGGAGGTGTGTGTCCACAGTTGAGATGAAGGATGACCCAGATAAGTTGGGCTTACCAAGTTAAGACCAATTAGAATCGTGTTTGGTATTCAACATCCCCATACATAATCAAAATTGACTCATGATGGTATTTTTTCATTAACGTGAGTTAGTTTTACAAATTTTTTTTACAGAAGATAATATTTAAGTTCTTAAAATTCAAAAATCATTTAAAAAGACTCTTTTAATAAAAAAAAACTAAAAAAAATTGTTGCCCTTGGTGGGATTTGAACCGGGGCCATTCAGTTTAAATTACCATCTTAATTACAAATAAGTACTTCTGTAATAACTTAATATTTATTCGGATGGTATGTTGTAGTCGTTACAAGGTAACCAGTTATCAGAGTACTTGCCATTACCAAAGTTTTGCTGGGTGTATATCGGAACTCGTCAATAGAGGCGTTTATTTGGAAATACTTCCTCTAGTAAAACCACCAGTTAATGGAGAAACTGTTGGGCCTGAAACTTCTAAAAGAATATTTTTAAATATTGAAGCTATTACTAATATTGAAGGTATTACTGAAATCTAGGTTCCATTCTTGATTAAAAATTGTAATGTTTTTCAATGTCACCACAAAGAAAAGATGTGTGGAGGCATTGCTCCTATTATTCAAAAAATGGGTCAAAATGCAAAACGTACCTTGTAATAATTGATTGTAGTCAAGGATTGAATTAGAATAAACTGATGCAGATTTGTAGATATATAATTCCGAATGTAATCCACAGAGTTAATACAAAACTTTCAATTCGGTTCCTGAGGGCTAAATGATTGGGTGAGGACAAAAGTCGCTGGTTGGAAATAGATCTCATATAAGATTTCAGTTGTAAGTGGTGGATTTTCGTATTGCTTGCTCGACAAAGATCCAAACCATTTGCAATTGGAAAGAAATACAAAATCTAATTAGTTTTGGAATTTGGACAAAATATTGAATTTTATTCAGTTAAGTAACCTTTCTCTTCGGGAGTTAATCAACTGAGGTCGAAACTTGAACAAGGCCAAAACGAGAGATTTAATATATGATGAGCAAATAGGATTTGTTTTTCCCAGAGGTCGTTCTATTGATTTGTATCATATCTTAGGAATCTATCGGGTGTTTTTTATTGAGGTATAGAACTTTAAGTTGGCATCACTTTTTTAACTGGCGGCCATTTTGTCAGCTGTCAAGTGATTAATATTTAGTTTGGTTTGCCATTTCATCATGAACAGGTTGACAAAAGAACAACGATTGCAAATCGTGCAAATTTATTTCGAAAATAATGGTTCAGTTCGCGAAGTTTACCGCAAGCTCCGTCCATTTTATGGTCGACATAATCGTCCATCAGAGCAATTAATTCGGTTAACTATGGATCGTTTTCGCACTACGTTTACTCCATGTGATAATACGCATCAGCAGCGACGTCGAACAGTGCGCACCGAAGAAACAATTGCCGCTGTAGAGCAAAGTGTTGAAGAGGACCCGAATGAATCGATTCGCCCCCGTGCACAGCAATTGGAGCTTTGTCCATCAACTTTATGTAAGATTTTGCGCAAAGATCTTGGCTTGCGACCTTACAAGATCCAGCTTGTGCAAGAATTAAAGCCGCGAGACCATGCAATGCGTCGTGATTTTGGTGTATGGGCCGAAAATGAGATTGATCTCGATGCTGATTTTCATCGCAAAGTTTTGTTCAGAGATGAGGCTCATTTTTGGTTGAATGGCTACGTTAACAAGCAAAATTGCCGCATTTGGAGTGAAGAGAATCCACATGAGACCCTTGAGACGCCATTACATCCACAAAAACTGACTGTTTGGTGTGCTCTATGGGCTGGTGGAGTCATTGGGCCATACTTCTTCCGAAATAATGCTGGAGAGTCAGTTACCATAAATGGAGACCGGTATAGAGCCATGATAACCGACTATTTTGTTCCCCAATTGGATGGCATGAATGTGGATGAGTTGTGGTTTCAACAAGACGGCGCTACATGCCACACAGCGCACGTCACAATTGATTTATTGAAGGAAACATTCGATGAGCGCATAATTTCGCGGAATGAACCTGTCAATTGGCCACCAAGATCGTGCGATTTGACACCACTGGATTATTTTCTTTGGGGATATGTGAAGTCGCTCGTCTACGCCAACAAACCAGAAACGTTAGGGGACTTGGAAGCCAACATTCGTGGCGTTATTGCCAACATACGGCCCCATATGCTCGAAAAAGTAGTTGAAAATTGGACCTGTAGAATTGGCTTTATTCGAGCCAGCCGCGGCGGCCACATGCCCGAAATCATATTTAAACATTAATGGCATAAAATTATCCTTCCAATAAAGCCAAATTGATGGACATTAAAACGATTTTCTTGTGTTTTATTTCAATTCGAAGTTCTATACCTCTAAAAAAAACACCCATTACATTCGCTGAAAGAAACACCGGCGGATTCACCACAAAATATTCTTTAAGTTTTGATAAGACAATTTTTTCATATGGTCAACGGTTGTGGAGTTTTTAATACAAAAATGTAAAAAGTATTTTTTTTTCCAAAATCGAACAATTTTTAAAATGCAGTTTATTCAAGCCGGTCTTAGAATAAGGAGGTAGAATTAAAGATTTTTAACAAAAAATTTTAAATTAAAAATTTGTTTACAAGCCCTAGTTTCCGAGTTATGGATCCCCGAAATTGTATATATAAAAAGTTGATAAAATGGTAACACTGGTTGCATTTTTACTGGAATACGGCAACCTACAATTTTTCTAAGTATTGGAAGTTAAATTAAAATTTCAGTTAGTGCAAAATTGTTTCTTGTGATCTAAAAATTGCTTGTTTTGATCTAAAAAAATTAATATTAAAATATTAATGGAAAAGTGCCTGAACCTATCTTGCCAATTTTAATGGACTGGGACATAATACCAAGGCTAGGGGAATATCTTTGCCAAAATGGTCATTCATTAAATCTGGTAAGACATGATAATTGTGATGGATGTACTCGTATTTGGTCGTAAGTACTAGACAAAAAGTCGTAAGTACTAGACAAAAAGTATTTGAAAAATATTTAAGTAATTTTTTTTTAAGTTGCTCTAAAAGATACACAGACAAATAATAAAAGAAAATCTACAAAATGTAACACGAAAGTTACATTTCGTAAAGGATCGTTTTTCGAAGGATCGCACCTGTCTGTAGGCCAAATATTGATGTACGCTTATTTGTGGACAAAAAACTTAAATTTGGACTTTATAATAACACTGCTCTGCAAAAATTCATTTTTTGTCTTTCCTTTTAATAAGACTATGCGGACTATATGGATCTTGATGCGCTAAACTCAGATCCGTTGTCGGTTTTTTTCCATCAGATCTGGATTTTTTTTACGGGCGTGCCAAATTTTTCCCCTTAAATTAGTCAGGTACGGAGACCTATTTCGTCCTAACTCGAGAACGACTCATCCGATTTTCAAAATTAAAACACTTGAAGATGCATAACAAAATTGCATTTATTTTAATCTAATATAATTTTCCTGTTTCTCTTATCGTTTTGGAGTTATTGAGAAATTAATGGAGAACAAATTTTTTTTCGTGCAAAATTCGTAATTTTTTTCAGGTTAAAAATGTAATTAAAAAAAAAGATATTTGATATTTTGTAGAAATGACATGGATAAAGATATCACAATGAAATTTTGTAGTTATCTAGACCAATAGGATCTAAAAGCAATAGACTAAAAAAAATTCTCAATTTTAACTGAAAAATTCCCCAATTCCCAACTCGGGAGAAAAGGGTTTCAAAAACGAGTTTTTTTTTACAAAAATGGCAACACTGACTCTATTTGCTGCTCGTTTCAGAAAAAAACTTTTCTAATCAATAACAGATATGTTAGAAAATATGAATATTATAATTTTTTTCAAATCGGTGCTTTGCCTTTTGAGAAATTTTTATTTAAACCAAAGTTTTTTTTTACAAATTGGCATTCTCATTATGCTTTCTTTTAAAAACTTTAAAAATCTTTTTATGTTTCTTAGGAAAATATTTTTTTATTAGTGAAAAATATAGCTATCTTTTATGGAAAAATTAAAAAAAGCGACATTTTTTTAAGTTTCAACTTTGAATATTTTTAACTTTTAAACGAAAGACTTGCACAAAAATTATATAGAATTTTATTACAAATTTAACGAATATTCTTAAAGAATTTTCGGCCCTCAGATGCGTCCACCACATCAAAAAAAGCTTAAAAAAATAGGTAAAAAATCAATTGAAAAATTAGGTTTCATCAGGCTTGAGTTCATTTAATTTTCAAATTATTAATTTTGAAAATTGGAAAGTAAATTATGGAGAAAAACTGAAAAAATTATTTTTGAACGCGGCTAGTGGATTGCAATTTCTGTCCCGCCACAGGACGTCATCAGCACTTAGCGCCCTCGACCACAGTCGAGTTATCAAATTGCAGAGATAATCATCAATTTAACTCATTGAGTTTGATCGAACATCACTACGTTTAATTGATTGTGTATTCTCCTATTACTTGTTAATTCCCAAATAAGTAAAAAATCAACCCAAAAATTCCTTTTTACCCAAATATGTATCTCGAAACCTAAAGGAGATAACCTACACATGTAAGCGTATCTTCTGAAGGGCAACTTAAGTTTAAAATTTCATTTCAATCCATCCATAAATGGATTTTTGGCGAATTTTTAAAAAAGTCGAACACCCGAGGTGACTTTAAAGGTCCATCAATCACTCTGCCGAGCCCCCATGCACCAGTGCTTTTGAAAACCAACTTGAATGCTCCTTGACTATCACCGTGCCAAATTTCATTAAAATATCTCTAGTCGTTCAAAAGTTACAGAATTATTTCCATAAAAAAGCGTCCATAAACCACTGTATGTTGATTGGAATATCTTTTGTCGTGAGGTTGTAGTGTTGGGGTCCTTTCACGCCAATTTGAGAATTCGGGCTCCAGGCATAATTGTTGAAATCAACAAATCCAAGCTCGGTCACAGAAAATACAATAGAAGCCATCCTGTTAAAGAACAGCGGGTTTTTGAAGGAGTTGAAAGGATAAGTGCTTCATGGTTCCTGTTGAAGAACGGACCCGTGAAACATTGTTACCGCTTATTAAAAATCACATTATGCCTGGATCCATCATAATCTCAGATTTTTGGAGCGCCTACGACACCCCTGACAAAGAGGGATACACGCACGAAAATGTTAATCATTTCGTATCCTTCGTAAACGACATTGGTGAGCATACGAACACAATTGAGAGTCTATGGAGGCACTTAAAGGCTACCGTGCCGGAATAAAACCGCACGGAACCCAACGGTTATATTAAAAAAAATTCATTTTCATACGATGGTGCGGGGCAAACTCAGAAAATGGATTCACGGAATTTTTAAGGCTTGCGGAGTTAATGTACAAGCCAATTAATCCCCAAGAAAACTTGGAAGCAATAAGAGGGTTGCCAGCAGATATGCATATATTACATACATATGTACATACATTAGGGCGACAGAAAATTTTTTTTCTTTGATTTCAAATGTTTTTCAACGGAATATTATGACACAAGGTCAATGTTGGGCAAAGTCTCTCTGATTCTCTCTTATTTTGTATTTTGCTACCCCTAGGGTTAGCAAAATATAAATTCAGACAGACTTTGCCCAACATTGCACTAGGTCTAAAAGTTTAGTTCTGAAAATTTGACCCAAATCGAACAACGTTCTAGGGTCGCGCATCGCGGTACAAAGTTTAAGAGCCAATTTATATTGAAACAAGTAAGAGTGGTATATTCGGCTTTGCCGAATCTTGGATACCTTTCACCAATGGTGTTCCAAAAGTACTTAATGTAATTCGTAGCAATATTTGGTTATACTAGTATTATATGCAAAGAGTCTTTAAAATTAAGAGTCGGAAAACGAAAACCTTTTCGGTGGCGTCATCATCTAGAATAGTTATGCACCCAAAGGTTAGGTTGGGCAGGTGGCTGATGTCTAGGGAAGCTTCACTTGGGTTCTAAAGTGGTCCCTTTGTGAAAGATAATGATTACTAGACTACAAGTAGAGAATGCATATTTAAGCCAGCCAGTAGCTTCGAAATAAAATAGACACATATTTTACGAACATTTAATAAAGTTCGATAGACCAGATAAACTATGCAGAAAAGATGCTTCAAAATGTAGATGCCCTTAGATTTGCAATAGCACATCGATTTGATGAAGTTTAAGTATTCTGACATGCAACCCAAAAACGCTGTGCCCAGTGAGGGTTGTGTACTTTAATTCATACGAATTGTCCAACTATTAAAAGTTCATGATTAGTTATATAAAACTCTAAACTGATTTAGGTCAAAGCTTTAACAATGATTGTCAATGTATACAAGCCTTAAAATTATAGGGTATACACTCTTAGTTTTAGATACATACGTGAAATATATAGCTTTTGAGTGGATGGTTATCAGCTTTGTCGGAAAAGTTTACTTATTAATTTGAAGTTAGTTAATTAATTAAAATGAACACTTCATCAATAATATTTGGGATTGTTTACGCCAAATTCCTGAAATTACAAATATTGCCATTTATTGTCCCCATTTCCCCCAAATAGTGCATAGTGGCAATAAATGTACTTGCTGAATGAGTTACTTTGCAGCATACTATCTATCTCTTTCTAAATATTAAAGCCTAAATTAAATGTCAAACTAGAAATAAGGCTCAGATAGATATTTCCGCCAACTAATCGTTCTTCTTGATCGATTCCTATCCAGAACAAGACGTGTTGGTAAGATCCATTTGTTCCTACAGAAATAAACTTAATCTAATATCCAAATTCGTTGTCTTTTCATTTCATACATTGGATTTTGTTTGTTTTCTGTTCCGAGTCACAAAATATACTGAGTATTTTGCTAGTCTCAGGGATTATTAAAAGGTGTTCCAATCCATATAGGTGACATCCACATATTCAACAAACTGAGCTATTCAGGGATGTATAGTTCTTTCGATCTGTCCGATGGATGTTTGGAAAGTTTTGCTCTAGTTCTTTCTGCAATTTTAATGTGATTTAATTTATCAGCATTAAATCGATTCCCGGTCGGGTTTATATGGGAGATTTCACTAAATGTGAATAGAGCTCGCCGATTTTCAATATCGAACTTTTCAAGAGATCAGAAATACTTTTGTCAAATGTTGTCCCTCTAGAAAGTTTATTTTAGGCGCTATTGTCCTGAATATCAATATTGTACAACGTCTTTATACTAAATGTCATCATCGTATCTATTATAATTTGTCATTTATTAGCTACTAAGAGATTGCCTTAGGCGAAGTTATACGGGATCAATTGTCAAACGTGAACGGATTTCTCCCAATTGCAATTAAAAAATTTAAATTTTTGTTGATATGTGAGATACTTACATACATATGTACTTCATAGGAAGATTACCTATAATTTGATATATAATACATTCTCAAATGTTATCATAATGTTCAAAAGTCAGACACAAAATTAAGATAAATGCAGTGTGTCTGTCTGCTAAAACCAGATTTGTGGAGCTCCTGAATTGTCCCAACCCTGAATTTCAACATTGTCGATCAAAACACCATCGCTTAAACTCTAAATTATATCTACCACAAATTACAGAATGCATCAGGATTTAGATAATCCCCTGCGAAGGACGCTATAAAACTTCATCAAAATAAACATCTGAGATATCGACAAAACAGGAGCTCCAAAAACTTGACTACAACAGAAAAAAGGACAGACAGGTAGATGGACGGACATGTAGACGGACGGATAAACAAACAGACGGACGGACGGGTAAACAAACAGACGGACGGACAGACGGACGGAGGTCGCGAAATCGATTCTTGTGCCGATTCTGAGTTGATCGGTACAATTTGAATGGTATTCATAATCAGATTTGTGGAGTATATATATCAGATTTTAGAAAATCCTCCCATAAAGAACGATGTCAAATTTCATCACAATCGGTCCATAAACACCTGAGATATCGCTGAAACAATACTTACAAAATGTAAACAAAATTTCTTAGACACGTACTTTGGGCAATTTGCTGTACATCAAATGTAGTGTTATGGCGATATCTCAATTGTTTATAGACCGCTTTTGATAAAATTTAATAACGTGCTTGGTGGGGGAATTTCCTAAAATCTGATATAAAATTTATGTGGGTCCGTTCTAAAGGAGGATAGTTTTTCCTATTTCTGCATTTAATTTTTTCAACAAACATTCTCTAATGTGTACTTTGGGCAATTTGCGATACATCAAATTCAGTGTTTTGGCGATATCTCAGTTGTTTATGGACCGATTTTGATAAAATTTTACAGAGTGCTTTGGGAAAATATTTCCTACAATCTGATATATAACATATTATCACATGTACACCAGGAGTATCTTTTTTCTCTTGTTATTTAAAAGTGTGTTTCAATAAAAAATTTTAAAATTTTCGTCTAATTTTTGGTATTTTTTCGATATTTTCGGTGTTTATAAACCGATTTTAATGAAATTTAATAGCGTTCATTGCGGGAGAATTTCCTAAAATCTGATATATAATTTATGTAAGTCCATCCTCCAGGGGCTTCAGAAACTTGATTTCAACAGACAGACAGACGGACGGACAGACAGACAGACAGACAGACAGACGGACATCGCTTATTCGATTCTCCTCCCGATTCTGAGTCGATCGGTATAATTTTTATGGGGTCTACGATCACTAATAAAAAAATTACAAACGGAATCACAAACTTATAATACCCTTTCACCTATTGGTGAAGGGTATAAAAATGGGTTCTTTTTTAATTTTGAGAAATTTCTACCAAAAATAAACAAGTTTTACAAGAAAATAATGGAATATTAAAGAAAACTAACACAGCTCTATTTAAATAGCCAAAAACAAAAATCCATGAAGTAGTTTTGGAGTTATTTCATATTCCCCCCCGAAAATTCATGTCCCTGAAAACGCGCCTAAAGATGTGCACCAACATTTTTTTTTTTTTGTAAATAAAGAATTTCCAAAGTAAGACAAAGTAAGATTTATCATTTAATCGCTTGTTAGTATTTAATAGTTCAGTTTTGTTAGAATTTAATAGAATTTACGAAGGTTTTTTCCTGTTGGATAATGTTATATTTTTCTTAGGTCGGTTTCAAAAATAATTTTTTGAAAAATTTATTCAACAAATTTTACAAATTTAGAATTTGCTCGTCTGTGTGTTAAAACCGACAAATTAGAGAATAAACTTAAAAAAGTTTAGGTCGAAATCTTGTACCATTTCACCGTACCTGTGATTTGAAATCGTCGAAATGTCAATTTTTGCTTATTATTTCAGTAGATCCTTATTGCCGAGGCCCCATGCTGCACTGGGAGTCAAGGATAACAGAAGAAGAATTGCTGAGTTTATTAAAAATTTATACAGAAATGTTTTTTTTTTTGATATTGGAGAAGTTTAACCCTTTCGTTCCAGGGGACATACATATGTGAAAATATGAATGTTTTACATTTTTATGACAAAATCACTGAACTTTATATGTAAATTTTGTAGCAAATTTCGACAGAAATGTCGAAAGGTAATTACTTTTTACCAGGACTAAGATTTTTATATCACAAAAATATTTTAACCCTAAACAAACATGGGGAATAAAATGACCCACATTTTTCTTGTTATACTTTGGAGTCTATTTAAGGTTAATATATATTTTCAACACAAAACAAAACTAAAAATAATTACTTTTTATCATTTTGCTTGAAATTCTCTTAAAATTAAATGATTTTCCAATAAAAAATTCAAAATTCGAATTTTGGCTTTTGGCTTTTGATCCTGGTAAATAAAGTGTTAAGCTTTTCCAATATTAAAAAAGAATTTCACTATATATTTTTTTAAAATTTATCCATGATATTCATTAATATTTTATATTAAAATTGAACAAAAGTAAAATTTACCAAGAAATTATGACCAAAAAATTTTAATTTTCGCGAAATTTAACGATTTCAAATCACAGGAACGGTAAAATGTTTTAAGATATCGACCTACTTCAACGATTTCAAATCACAGGAACGGTAAAATGTTTTAAGATATCAATCTAAGCTTTTTTGAGCTTTTTTTCTCTTATTTGTCTGCTTTAACACGGATATTGGATATTGGTGCATATCCTTAGGCGCGTTATTAGAAACACGAATTTTCAGGGGGAAATTCCCATAACTACAAAACTACTTCATGGTTTTTGACTACTTGAAGTATAGCCGTGTTAGTTCTCTTCAATATTCCTACATCTTATCTAAAAATTATCTTTTTTTTGGTCGAAATTTCGCAAATACAAACAAAAAAAATCAAAAATGTTCCCCATACAAATAGGCTCTTAATAGGCCCATTGAACGTTGTCCGATGTGACTCAAATTTTCAGAACTGAACTCTTAGACCTAGTGTTATAATATTCCGTTAAAAAATTAAAATAACAAAAAAAAAATTTTGCTGTCACCCTAATGTACTTACATATCGCACTTGATCAACAAGAGGGTATTAACTCAAAATTTTAAAATTTTCAGTAGAGTCAAAAAACTACCCTGTAGTAAAACTGGGATCATGTGTCTCCATGTCAACACTTTGTGTGATAATAATTCAAATGTCCCCAATTTTAATTCAGTACTGAAATAGTGAATATATAGAGACTACTATTCTAGTATATATCAGGTGACATTGTCAACGAATGTGTCAACATATATGTATACCAATATACCCCGATTTGATCCCAATGTCTCCATTTGGACCAGAAGAACTACAAAGTCAATACTAAGTAAATAGTGGTAATGTCTACTGGTAGATTTCGTAGGAACTCTAAATGTTAAATGTCAATAGTAGATAACATTGGATGGGGCAAAATAGGCAAGTAGTACTGGAGACATTGTCAATAGCAAAACAGTATTGTTTCTCTGACGGCATTTACTGCAGGGTATTTTATCTTACTACTACTTTCATATAAGGAAGAGGGGTAAAACTGTAGGTTTTTTGGTGAAATTATAGTGAAAATGATGTCAGATTTTTACAGTGGGTAGATAAGACTACTGCACATCAATTTCTTTTAAAAAGTGAAAATTTAAAAATTTTGAGTTAATACCCTCTTGTTGAACAAGTGCGATATGTATATTAGGGTGGGTCGTTTTTTGACTTTTGTCTCTGATCGAATTCTAATAGTGAGATTATATGGCCAAATTATGTCAATCGGAAGTGTGCAAAATTATTGATTTATTTTTGGGATACGAGCCCGCTCAACGGACCCAAAGTTTTTGAGCCCATTTGTATGGGGAAAACTGAAAGTATTTGCAGTTTTTGCTACATTTCGTCCATTTACAATGTAATTTAAAGAGAAAAGATAATGAAATCTAAAAGTGAACTAATGTAGCTTTAATTGAAATCATCAATATTTGAAATCCATAAAACAGTTTTGAAGTTATTGCGATTTTTCCCCAAAAATTCGTGTCCTTGACAATAAGCCTAAGGATAAACCGCTAGAAAAAACTATTTTGGACAAAAGCTCGCAAAGTAAGACATGATTTGTCATTTTAAGACTTGTAAGTACTTTATAGTTTAATTTTGTTAAAATATAAAAATATTTATAATAAAAAAATTAATCTTGGTGTCAAATAATAACGTTAATGGTTTTTAATGAAAATTTGCTGAAAAAAGCGCAAAAAAAATTTTTGACCCCATGTCTAAAAAGGGTTAAAATATTAAAAAAAAATAGACTTTGCCTTAGTGTAAAATAATTACTTTTAAGTATATTTATAAAAATTCAGTACAAAATTAATAATATTACGTATTTAAAAAATAAAAAAAAAATAAAAAAAATCAAATTTTTCATCTTTGACTCCGGAAAAAAAGGGTTAAGTTTACCCAATTTTAAAAACAAAGAACCTGTTTATATTTTCCATAGTATGGATAATTTTATTCCATATAAATTTTATTAAAATTGAGCATAAATAAGATTTATGAAGCATTTACTCAAATTATGAGCAAAAAATTACTTTTTTGCGAAATTCATCGAATTCGAACACAAGGTACGGGAAAATGGTTTGAGATATCGACCTCAATTTTTTTGAGTTTTATTGTCTTTTTTATCTATTTCAACACACCGATGAGAGAAATTCAAATTTGTAATATTTGTTAAACAAAATTTTCAAAAAATTAAAAAATGCGTTTTAAAACCCACCTGAGAAAAATGACCCATTTTCGATTATGAAAAAAACTAAGTAAATATTTTTATATTTTAACATAATTAAACTATGAAGTACTTACAAGTCTTAAAATGATAAATCATGTCTTACTTTGCAAACTTTTTTCCAAAATAGTTTTTTCTAGCGGTTTATCCTTAGGCTTATTTTCAAGGACACGAATTTTTCTGGGAAAATCGCAATAACTTCAAAACTGTTTTATGGATTTCAAATATTGATGATTTCAATTAAAGCTACATTAGTTCACTTTTAGATTTCATTATCTTTTCTCTTTAAAGTACATTGTAAATGGACGAAATGTAGCAAAAACTGCAAATACTTTCAGTTTTCCCCATACAAATGGGCTCAAAAACTTTGGGCCCGTTGCGCGGGCTCGTATCCTAAAAATAAATCAATAATATTTTGTACACTTCCGATTGACATAATTTGGAGACAAAAGTCAAAAAACGACCCACCCTAATGTATATCACTGACTGAATTTTTGGTATTTCAAACATGCATGCACGAAATTTATTCTTTAGTTGTCTAAAAGTTTTCCACAAAATTTCTCACACACATACAGTGGCTGAAAAAATTTTACATAAGACCTTCTTTGTTCAAAATTGTTAGAATACTATATAAAACATAGTAATAGACTTCAAGCAGTCATAGACGCCCATGGTGAATCCAGCAAATATACATTTTTACAAATAATTAATTTTTTTTGTACATAAATTAAGGTTTTTTTAGTCATTATCTAGAGCGTATGTGGACTTTTTTCAACACTTTTTAGTTTAATTTTTTGAGTTAACATGTAAATAAAAGTAAATTTTAAACAAATCTGCATCATTGCTTGTCATTGCATAAGATCCCAAAATATCGGTCGTACGTAGACTTTTGTCAGCCACTACATGTGGGCTTTTTGATACCAAAGTTTCGATCATGTAAGAATGACATTTTTTCGAAATGGGGTCATTAGTACTTTAGAGGCTGCTTAAAACTGTCCTGCGTCTTTTCGGGCCAATATTTCTTTAAATCCAATTACTTACATTGCCCAAAATGTTCTTTCCATTTCTTTCTGACTGTTTGTAATGTGTATCCTCCTTTAGCGGCAATAACTTTCCGGAGTCCTTTAGGAACTGAATCGATCAAGTTCTAAATGTATTTTGATGGTATTTTACTCCCACAAAGATTTGACTTTAAAAATAGTTTCTTGTCTGGTTCTTATGAGATTTGCTGCTCTTTGGCGCTTTATAATGGGTGTTTTTTTTAGAGGTATAGAACTTCGAATTGAAATAAAACACAAGAAAATCGTTTTAATGTCCATCAATTTGGCTTTATTGGAAGGATAATTTTATGCCATTAATGTTTAAATATGATTTCGGGCATGTGGCCACCGCGGCTGGCTCGAATAAAGCCAATTCTACAGGTCCAATTTGCAACTACTTTTTCGAGCATATGGGGCCGTATGTTGGCAATAACGCCACGAATGTTGGCTTCCAAGTCCCCTGACGTTTCTGGTTTGTTGAAAATAATCCAGTGGTGTCAAATCGCACGATCTTGGTGGCCAATTGACAGGTCCAATGACTCCACCAGCCCATAGAGCACACCAAACAGTCAGTTTTTGTGGATGTAATGGCGTCTCAAGGGTCTCATGTGGAATCTCTTCACTCCAAATGCGGCAATTTTGCTTGTTGACGTAGCCATTCAACCAAAAATGAGCCTCATCACTGAACAAAATTTTGCGATGAAAATCAGCATCGAGATCAATCTCATTTTCGGCCCATACACCAAAATCACGACGCATTACATGGTCTCGCGGCTTTAATTCTTGCACAAGCTGGATCTTGTAAGGTCACAAGCCAAGATCTTTGCGCAAAATCTTCCATAAAGTTGATGGACAAAGAATCAATTCATTCGGGTCCTCTTCAACACTTTGCTCTACAGCGGCAATTGTTTCTTCGGTGCGCACTGTTCGACGTCGCTGCGGATGCGTATTATCACATAGAGTAAACGTAGTGCGAAAACGGTCCATGGTTAACCGAATTAATTGCTCTGATGGACGATTATGTCGACCATAAAATGGACGGAGCTTGCGGTAAACTTCGCGAACTGAACCATTATTTTCTAAATAAATTTGCACGATTTGCAAGCGTTGTTCTTTTGTCAACCTGTTCATGATGAAATGGCAAACCAAACTAAATATTAATCACTTGACAGCTGACAAAATGGCCGCCAGTTAAAAAAGTGATGCCAACTTAAAGTTCTATACCTCAATAAAAAACACCCGATATAAGACCAAACATTTTTCAATCCCAAGTTCCATTGAAATTTTCTTTTAAAAATGTCGTAATAATTTTACTCTTGTGGCAAGGCATATTATCCTATTGGAAAATAAACGATTGTCCAATCAACTTATCGCCAGAAGGAAATGCGTATTCATTCAAAATTATTCCTTCGAGTGGAACCAAGTCTACCAAGCCTTTGTATGCTAAACAGCCCCAGAATACGACTGTGCCATGATTTTTTCAATAGCAGCGGTTGCTATTGCTTCTTCATTGTTGTAAAATATTCGGGCGTAGAAATCTTTAGATAAGTCAAAAATGCGTGGGGAAAGGCAAAAGGAAATCACTTTCCTTGCAATATAACAAAGAAAGGTATAAAGAAGTACAGGTATTACTAATGTAGGGTTCATGTAACTCAAGCGTCTGACGATTGAGTGAAATTTACATGTATTTTGTTTTTGTTACAAAAGCAAAACACATGTAAATTTCACTCAATCGTCAGACGCTCGAGTTACATGAACCCTACATAAGAAACATACGTATATGAACTAGAATGCAATTTTTAAATTTTAAATAAAACACAGGTATTAAAAAAAAACGTGAAATTTTATTATATCGTAACATAAACAGAATGAGGTTATGTATGGACCAAGATATCGTGCGGATGGCCACCGCGACTTTGCTGGTGCACACGCTATCTTTTAATGAAATTTATAATGACCTTTTTGCATAAATGCTGCGGCATTTAATAAATGCAGCGTCCAATTTCCTCTTTTAAGGCTAAAGTCGTCGTCGGCTTATTCGCGTAAACCATTGACTTTAAAAAATCCCAAAGAAAAAAATCTAAAGGTTAAAAGTTAAATCGCACGATCTAGACGGCCAATTCTGGTCTCCAAAACGCGAAATAACACTACCGGGAAATGACTGATTTAGCAATTGAATTGTTTCTCTGGCTGTGTGACATGTGGCGCCATCTTGTTGAAACCACATGTCCTCCACATTAATTTCTTCAATTATAGGCAAGAAAAAAATGGTTATCATTTCACGATACCGAACACCATTGACTTTTTGCCCTTGACCTGCCTCATTTTCAAAGGTCCAATGATTCCTCCAGACCAAAAACCACACCAGACAGTGACACGTTGAGGATGCATTTGCTTCTCGTGAATCACTCAAGGATTTTCCTCACCTCAAATGCGACAATTCTGCTTATTGGCGAAGCCATCAAGATGAAAATGCGTCTCGTCACTAAAGATGATTTTATCGGCAAAATCAGCATTTTCATGTTGTCTCTCCAATGCCCAATTAACGAACACGATATCTTGTTCCATACATAACCTTATTCTGTCTACTTTACAAATTTAAAAATTGCGTTCTAGTTGGGACACCCGGTATTTGCATGTTTTGTCAAGTTGAGAATCTGTTTCACTACCAACATATGGGCAGATTCTGCGTGACGGATTATACATTTGTATGGACTTGGTTTTACTTAAATGAATCCCATTGTCGTTTTACACGAGATATCTTTGCAGGGATTTCAAAGAATTATAGCCCATTGATTGCGCTCTCGAATCTCTCATTCATCGCTCTCTCTTGTTAGTTTACATACTTGTTTTGGGGGAAAAAGATATTCGCTTTCAAACTTCTGTGACGGACGCTACAAAAAATGGAAGTGATATATATTATTAACTCTAGTTTAGAGAACATATATCGGATAATTTTCTGTGATGTATATTTAATAAATGGCCTAGAAGCTTTAAGAATCAGGAAACGTGTTCATTCGGATGTATGCGGCCCAACATGACCTGGAATGAACTAAAATATACTGTAAGATTTTACGATTATTCTTCTGTTATTCTTGATCCCAGTGGAGTATAGGGCCTCAACCATCCCTTTATATCGGACTCTACTGCGAGATGTTAAGCATACATCATTCCAAGAAACGCTTACTGCTTGCAGCTCCGCATCAGTTGACCTTCTCCACGTTCTAGCAGGTGCACCAACACGACGGATTCTTCCTTGTGGTTTGCAACGAATCGCTTGTCGAAGTGTGTGGCCAATCCACCGACATTTCCATTGACATACTTCTATAAAAGCAGGGATTTGATTTGTAGCGCTAAGTAGATCTTCATTTCATATTCGATTCGGCTACCATATATTAAGGATTTGCCTTAAGCATTTGTTTGTAAAGGTTTGCAGTCATTTATCGATGGCATTTGTGCGTTTCCATGTTTCGCAGCCGTAATAGGAAATGGGCTTGACATTCGAGTTGTATTTTCGTAGCTTAGTTGCTGTTGACATTTGCCGAGATTTCCAAATAGCTCAAAGAATGTCGAATGCAGGTTTTGCCTTATTAATACGCGATTTAATATCCTCGTTTGCGCCACCTTTTGCAGTTACTAACTTCCCAGGTAATAGTGGATGGGCTTGACATTCGAGTGACATTCCGTAATAGGGGATGGGCTTGACATTCGAGTTGTATTTTCGTAGCTTAGTTGTTGTTGATATTTGCAAAGATTTCCAAATAGCTCAAAGAATGTGGAATGCAGATTTTACCTTATTAATACGCGATTTAATATCCTCGTCTGCGCCACCTTTTGCAGTTACTAACTTCCCAGGTAATTAAAGGTATCTACACATCCAATAACCTCGTTATCCACATTGATGCGTGTCAACGGGTTTGCTCCATGATCCGGCCAAAATCTTTGTCTTGGAAATATTAATTTCCAGACCAGCTATACGAGATTCAGCAATGATAGCGTTAGTATTCTCTTGAAGGTGGTCAGAGCTTTGGCTTAGAAGACATACGTCATCGGCATATTCCAAATCCTCAAGTTGTTTAAAGGGTGTTGTCCATTGGATACTGCGTCTACCATTTAGAGCCGTGCTTATTATGTTGTCGATGACTAGGGTCAAAAGTATAGGTGATAATATACAGCCTTGTCTTACTAAAGTAGTAACATCGAACGGATCTGATAGTTTACCCTTGTGTAGGACTCGACATTTAAAATCAACGTACATTGCCCGGATTAAGTTGAGAATTTTCGTCGGCATGTTACGAAATATTGTCATTGCCCGGGGCCTTGTTGCGTTTGAGGATTTTAATAGCGTTCTTCACTTCTTGTATTGTTGGCGGACTGTCAGAAATCCCACTGAATATACTGTCATGGTTGCTTTCATTATGCACTTCAGCCAGTGCTGTTAATCCAATAGGGTTGTTAAGTGTTGACTTGAAGTGTTCCATCCAGCGTATTAGTTGTTCATCCGGAGTTGAAAGAGGTGTGCCGCATCCGGGCATTCCGATGACTTTCGGATTCCAGTTTCCCTACATCTATTTTCCGATCTGCTTTCGCCGTATCAGATCTCAGAGCCGCAACCTTTAGTGGAATTTTGAACATTACTAAATGATGGTCTTTATTTATATCCACTCCGCGCCTCGAGCGTACATCTGTTTGTTTATTAAAATATGATCGATTTGATTCTTAGTGATGCCATTCGACGAAATCCAGGTTATTTTATGCTTTAATTTATTAGGGAAGATAGTGCCACCTACAACAAGATTCTTTTCGCAACATAGCTCGATCAGCCTTTCTCCGTTATCGTTTCTTACTCCGATACCGTGTTTACCAATATAACGTTAAAGTCGCCAAGTATCATAGTGTTCATCCAACTGCTAAGTACATCATAAAATTCATCCTTATCATTTTCAGATTGGATTTCAGTTGGATTAAAGACATTGATCATTATCAAATTGCGAGCTTCAGTTTTGATTATTATTGCCATGAGCCTCTCACTGATAGCATACCACGCTATCATGGACTTAGCTATTTTTTTTCGATATTAGGAATCCCACATCTCTACTATGCTTATCGCCTTCCGGGCGGCCGGAGTAAAGATACACAGTATTTTCATTCCATATCTCCCCTTGCCCTGTCCATCTTGCTTCTTGCACCGCCAACAAATCAATTTTATAACGTAACATTTCTCGTCTTAGTTGTTCTAGTTTCCTCGTTTCGTATAGTGTGCTTACGTTCCATGTTGCAAACTTTTAGCTTTCTTTTATGCCTATATTAGGTTTTATAGTCCAATTTCTTCGGATAGAATTGCTTTCATTCATCAGGATGTTCTTGCATAGATTAGGCACCTCCAAAATACTTGCCTATCCTCCAAAATACTTGTCTATCCACATTCTCTTGTCCCTTCTTGCAGACTTTTTTATTTTATTGGATAGATCACGATATGTTGTACTGAGGGCTCCATCATCTCCGTTTTCATTAAGCATTTTATTTTTTAGGGTTCTACGTTGATCTACCCATGTTGCCTATGTTATCCAAATTTTCCTTTTGTGATCTTTAAATCCTAGGATTTGTTGACCAACTTCATTGTATGTTAGTGTGACACACCTGGAAATTCCATTAATACTGACACCGTTGTTGTTTATTACATCTGGAAGCCGATTCGTTATAGAAGTAAAAAAGGCATTCCGATGACTTTCGGATTCCAGTTTCCTTACATCTATTTTCCGATCTGCTTTCGCCGATCTTCGATCTCAGAGCTGCAACCTTTAGTGGAATTTTGAACATTACTAAATGATGGTCGCTATTTATATCCACTCCGCGCCTCGAGCGTACATCAATTAAAGATGATCGCCACTTTGTTTATTAAAATATGGTCGATTTGATTCTTAGTGATGCCATTCGGCGAAATCCAGGTTATTTTATGCTTTAATTTATTAGGGAAGATAGTGCCACCTACAACAAGATTCTTTTCGCAACATAGCCCGATCAGCCTTTCTCCATTATCGTTTCTTACTCCGATACCGTGTTTACCAATATAACGTTAAAGTCGCCAAGTATCATAGTGTTCATCCAACTGCTAAGTACATCATAAAATTCATCCTTATCATTTTCAGATTGGATTTCAGTTGGATTAAAGACATTGATCATTATCAAATTGCGAGCTTCAGTTTTGATTATTATTGCCATGAGCCTCTCACTGATAGCATACCACGCTATCATGGACTTAGCTATTTTTTTTCGATATTGAGAATCCCACACCTCTACTATGCTTATCGCCTTCCGGGCGGCCGGAGTAAAGATACACAGTATTTTCATTCCATATCTCCCCTTGCCCTGTCCATCTTGCTTCTTGCACCGCCAACAAATCAATTTTATAACGTAACATTTCTCGTCTTAGTTGTTCTAGTTTCCTCGTTTCGTATAGTGTGCTTACGTTCCATGTTGCAAACTTTTAGCTTTCTTTTATGCCTATATTAGGTTTTATAGTCCAATTTCTTCGGATATAATTGGTTTTATTCATCAGGATATTCTTGCATAGATTAGGCACCTCCAAAATACTTGCCAGCTGCCGTAGCAGGGGGATTTCTCGCATGATTACCCCTTGGAGTAGTATATTCTGTAATGTTGTTTCTTTCCATGCTTAAAACATCGTAAGTGCTTAGTCGATGGATGATGAGTCCAAGGACAAGAGCCACGTAAAGCGAGCCGCTCGATTCGAGACACACACCCGCTTGTAGCCGCAACTAACATGTTGAACAGACGCTACAGTTTCGTACTTTACCAAGTACAATTATCTTAGAACCTTAGACCAAATATGTCGGAATGGCTCCAAGATAACTCCCTCTCACATTAGTCCTGACCTAGAATCCCACTCGGGTTGTTTACCGCATCTTCAACTAGGTTGCTCAGGCTTACAGGATTTACCACGAGGAGGTGCGAGTAGGAATTGAATACAATTATTAACTGTTATCAGGAAACCCAGGCAACAAATGCCTCCCATTTGCAGCCCAATATTCTATTACTAATTCCTAAATTTTATTTTAAATTAAAACAAGTAAGAAAGCGCTATAGTCGGTCAAGCCGACCATACAATACCCTTCACCACTAAGGTCAAAGGTGTTATTTTTCCTGTATAAAGACAAATATTTGCTAAATTTTGCCATCATACAAACATTTTCTCAAAACTTATAGATTTAAGCTGATTCCGTCATTTGGACTTATATGAGAGCTGGGGTCAAATGTGGACCGATGTTACAAAAATTATGTATGCAAAAAATAAACTCAAAATTTTCATTACCTTTAGATTTACGAGCGTTTTAGTCATTTTTTGTCTCATTTAGTGCGTTTTTGAAGAAGAGTTTGTATGGGAGCTATGGTCAAATGTGGACCGATTTCAACGAAATTTGGTACAGTGATTTAGGTTTACATAAGCAGTATTTGTTTTAAATTAAAAATTTAAAAAATATTGATTTTTGTGGCCAATATAGCAATTCCGGGAAGTGGGACCTATGGGAGGTACCATAAATAATGGACCGATTTTGACCAATTTCAATAGCCATGGTCCCATTATCAAAAAAATTATCTGTGCAAAATTTCATCAAATTATCTTTAGAATTGCGACCTGTAGTTTGATTACAAGGTTTACATGGGGGTCCAGCCAGCCAGGCGGACGGACGGACATCGCTAAATCGACTCAGAAAGTGATTCTAAGTCTATTGGTATACTAAAAGGTGGGTCTAAGACAAATATTTCTATGCGTTACAAACATCAGCACAAACTTATAATACCCTTTCCACCTATGGTGGTAAAGGGTATAAAAAAAACTGAATTTGTCAAAAAAATAGTGTTTTTTAAAAAAAATTACTTTCTAAGCCCAAATTCTAACAATCTTTATGTTCTAAATATTCAGAAACTAAAGCATTTTCCATGAATTTTTTAAGTTTAAAAAGCCTAAGATTGATATTATCTTAAAATTATACTAAAAACAATATTTATGACTCATTAATTCCTTAAAATACCTATGCCCAGCAAAATTTTCTAACAAAAGAATATTTCTATTTTGAACATTTTACAACTATTGAAAGTCTCAAATTTCATACAAAACTATTCCTAAAACTACAAGTAAATGGTAAAAGAACAATAACTGAAAGCAGAAAAAATGAAAAACAAAAAAACATTTCTTTACAAATCTTTATCGCAGACAAAACTCACACACATAACCTACAATACTATAGCTATAGGGTCGTGTGAATGTTTGAAATAAACGAATTCTTTAAACACAAAATGGCGTCTCACACAAATTATGTTATTAAATGCTAAAACATTAACAATCTTCAAATTGTAACACATACAAAATAGTACGATACTTAACAGAGAGCAGAGGAAAAACTTGAAAATTTTGCCAAGATACTCGTAGACTCCAGTTGTTTGATGTTTTAAGAAATGGTTGTAGCTAAGAAAAATAAATGTTCAAGAATGATCACGATGATTTCTTATTGTTATGTTTAAAGGTCGCCAGCAGAGCTGTTAAATTGTCTGTTTTTTTTTGTATAAAAAATTTGCTCAACATTTATACTTAAGCTCTTATTTTGTTATTTTCTTTAAATCTTTACTCTTAAAAACAAAAATTTGTTTAAAATTCTCTTTAATGTTAAAAAAATTCTTGGTTTTCTAAGAGAATGTTAGTAAGACAAATGCACAAAAACAAAATGTTAACTGTTTACAGGCAAAGAAATGTAATGCCAATAACATCATAGTATTCACTCTTATATAGAAGAGTTTTCATGTTCCCTCTGCTTCTCTGATACGCTTCTATCTAATACGAACACGTGTGTAATGCCGGAATAACGATTAGTAATTTTTGCTACTCTATTCTTTGTTCTCATTTTATTTTCTTCGTTTTACGACCGAAACACAATTGAAGTGAAAACAACTGTAGCAAAAGCAGACATTCAATTTTAGTTGTTGTTTTTATTATTGTAGTTGTTGGTATTTTCTGTTTTAACATTTGCCCTGTCGTCGTTTCTCTTTTAATTTTTCGCTACTTTTTTTTTCTGTTCTTAATGTGTTCTTGTCGATATTTATCTCAAAAATATTGCTTTTGTAATCATTTTTTTCTTTATGATTTGTTTATTACACGATTGCATTTAATTTGAACAAAAATAATGCTCTCAAGGTGATGCTTTTACTTAAGGATATCTAGTATTTTTATGGATTTAACTTTCGGATACTTTTCCTACTTGTTGAAGTGCTTATTTAGATTATTTTACAGTAATTGATTTATTATGAATACATAAAACACATACATACATACATACATACTTCATACTATGTATTTAAAATACATGTAGAATTCTAGGGTAATTTTCTAAATTAGTTTTGACGATTTACTTACTTAAATGGCCTATAGTAACAACCAGTTTAGGTCAAAGGCCGAGCATATTTTCTCCAATTTCTTATGTTTTGAAAGATTTTCTTCTACTTGGTCTTTCCATCAAAGTTTTAGGCGCCCTCTTCTACGAGTTCGCTCAGGATCATTATCAAACACTTTTCTTGCCGGTGTATTTGCATCCATTCGCACAACATGTCCTAGCCAGCGCAGACGCTGTTGCTTAATGCGTTTTACTATGTCTATGTCAGCGTATAACTCATACAGCTCATGATTCGTTCGATGTCGATACTCATTATTGACGCAGACTGGTCCAAATATTCCAAATATTTTTCGTTGGATTTTCCTCTCAAACACTCCAAGGATAGCTTCATCTGCCTGTGCAAGTACCCATGATTCTGCACCATACAGTAACACGCGTAGTATCGGGTGGTTAAATTTCAAGGGCCGATGTTGATTTTGAATAAAACACAAACTATTTAGGAAATTATTGTAATTTTATTTTATTATGATATATTGGTATTATTCAATTATGTATGGAACAAAATATCGGCCAAATGGGCGTCGCGACCACGGCGGCGCCCATCTGCACCACGGGTAGTATCGGGTGGTTAAATTTCAAGGGCCGATGTTGATTTTGAATAAATCACAAACTATTTAGGAAATTATTGTAATTATACCCTTCACCAATAGGTGAAAGAGTATTATAAGTTTGTGATTCCGTTTGTAATTTTTTTATTAGTGATCGTAGACCCCATAAAAATTATACCGATCGACTCAGAATCGGGAGGAGAATCGATTAAGCTATGTCCGTCTGTCTGTCTGCCTGTCCGTCCGTCTGTCTGTCTGTCTGTTGAAATCAAGTTTCTGAAGCCCCTGAAGGATGGACTTACATAAATTATATATCAGATTTTAGGAAATTCTCCCGCAATGAACGCTATTAAATTTCATTAAAATCGGCTTATAAACACCGAAAATATCGAAAAAAATACCAAAAATTAGACGAAAATTTGAAAATTTTTGATTGAAACACACTTTTAAATAACAAGAGAAAAAAGATACTCCTGGTGTACATGTGATAATATGTTATATATCAGATTGTAGGAAATATTTTCCCAAAGCACTCTGTAAAATTTCATCAAAATCGGTCCATAAACAACTGAGATATCGCCAAAACACTGAATTTGATGTATCGCAAATTGCCCAAAGTACACATTAGAGAATGTTTGTTGAAAAAATTAATGTGGGGTTTATATAACTCAAGCGGCTGACGATTGAGCGAAATTTACATGTATTTTGCTTTTGTTACAATAACAAAACACATGAAAATTTCACTCAATCGTCAGCCGCTTGAGTTATATAAACCCAACATAAATGCAGAAATAGGAAAAACTATCCTCCTTTAGTACGGACCTACATAAATTTTATATCAGATTTTAGGAAATTCCCCCACCAAGCACGTTATTAAATTTTATCAAAAGCGGTCTATAAACAATTGAGATATCGCCATAACACTACATTTGATGTACAGCAAATTGCCCAAAGTACGTGTCTAAGAAATTTTGTTTACATTTTGTAAGTATTGTTTCAGCGATATCTCAGGTGTTTATGGACCGATTGTGATGAAATTTGACATCGTTCTTTATGGGAGGATTTTCTAAAATCTGATATATATACTCCACAAATCTGATTATGAATACCATTCAAATTGTACCGATCGACTCAGAATCGGCACAAGAATCGATTTCGCGACCTCCGTCCGTCTGTCTGTTTGTTTGCCCGTCCGTCCGTCTGTTTGTTTGTCCGTCCGTCTACCTGTCCGTCCGTCTACTTGTCTGTCCTTTTTTCTGTTGTAGTCAAGTTTTTGGAGCTCCTGTTTTGTCGATATCTCAGATGTTTATTTTGATGAAGTTTAATAGCGTCCTTCTAAATCCTGATGCATTCTGTAATTTGTGGTAGATATAATTTAGCGTTTAAGCGATGGTGTTTTGATCGACAATGTTGAAATTCAGGGTTGGGACAATTCAGGAGCTCCACAAATCTGGTTTTAGCAGACAGACACACTGCATTTATCTTAATTTTGTGTCTGACTTTTGAACATTATGATAACATTTGAGAATGTATTATATATCAAATTATAGGTAATCTTCCTAGGAAGTACAAAAATGCAGCTAATTACATGATATCCGTTCAAAACCTACATATGTATGTAAGTATCTCACATATCAACAAAAATTTAAATTTTTTAATTGCAATTGGGAGAAATCCGTTCACGTTTGACAATTGATCCCGTATAACTTCGCCTAAGGCAATCTCTTAGTAGCTAATAAATGACAAATTATAATAGATACGAGGATGACATTTAGTATAAAGACGTTGTACAATATTGATATTCAGGACAATAGCGCCTAAAATAAACTTTCTAGAGGGACAACATTTGACAAAAGTATTTCTGATCTCTTGAAAAGTTCGATATTGAAAATGGGCGAACTCTATTCACATTTAGTGAAATCTCCCATATAAACCCGACCGGGAATCGATTTAATGCTGATAAATTAAATCACATTAAAATTGCAGAAAGAACTAGAGCAAAACTTTCCAAACATCCATCGGACAGATCGAAAGAACTATACATCCCTGAATAGCTCAGTTTGTTGAATATGTGGATGTCACCTATATGGATTGGAACACCTTTTAATAATCCCTGAGTCTAGCAAAATACTCAGTATATTTTGTGACTCGGAACAGAAAACAAACAAAATCCAATGTATGAAATGAAAAGACAACGAATTTGGATATTAGATTAAGTTTATTTCTGTAGGAACAAATGGATCTTACCAACACGTCTTGTTCTGGATAGGAATCGATCAAGAAGAACGATTAGTTGGCGGAAATATCTATCTGAGCCTTATTTCTAGTTTGACATTTAATTTAGGCTTTAATATTTAGAAAGAGATAGATAGTATGCTGCAAAGTAACTCATTCAGCAAGTACATTTATTGCCACTATGCACTATTTGGGGGAAATGGGGACAATAAATGGCAATATTTGTAATTTCAGGAATTTGGCGTAAACAATCCCAAATATTATTGATGAAGTGTTCATTTTAATTAATTAACTAACTTCAAATTAATAAGTAAACTTTTCCGACAAAGCTGATAACCATCCATTCAAAAGCTATATATTTCACGTATGTATCTAAAACTAAGAGTGTATACCCTATAATTTTAAGGCTTGTATACATTGACAATCATTGTTAAAGCTTTGACCTAAATCAGTCCGCTAACTTCAGAGTTTTACGTAACTAATCAAGAACTTTTACTAGTTGGATAATTCGTACGAATTAAAGTGCACAACCCTCACTGGGCACAGCGTTTTTGGGTTGCATGTCAGAATACTTAAACTTCATTAAATCGATGTGCTATTGGAAATCTAAGGGCATTTACATTTTGAAGCATCTTTTCTGCATGGTTTATCTGGTCTATCGAACTTTATTAAATGTTCGTAAAATATGTGTCTATTTTATTTCGAAGCTACTGGCTGGCTTAAATATGCATTCTCTGCTTGTAGTCTAGTAATCATTATCTTTCACAAAGGGACCACTTTAGAACCCAAGTGAAGCTTCCCTAGACATCAGCCACCTGCCCAACCTAACCTTTGGGTGCATAACTATTCTAGATGATGACGCCACCGAAAAGGTTTTCGTTTTCCGACTCTTAATTTTAAAGGCTCTTTGCATATAATACTAGTATAACCAAATATTGCTACGAATTACATTAAGTACTTTTGGAACACCATTGGTGAAGGGTATCCAAGATTCGGCAAAGCCGAATATACCACTCTTACTTGTTTTATTTTATTATGATATATTGGTATTACTCAATTATGTATGGAACAAAATATCGGCCAAATGGGCGCCGCGACCACGGCGGCACACCTCCATCCGATGGTCCAAATTTTCGATGACCCTGAGGCATAATGGAGGTATTCTATGTCGTTAATGTGCCGAATTATCTCATCCTTTAGCTCTTGAATTGTTGCTGGATTATCGACGTACATCTTTTCTTTCAAATAACCCCAAAGAAAAAAGTCCAACGGTGTCAAATCACATGATCTTGGCGGCCAATTGACATCGTCATAACGTGAGATAACACGGCCATTGAATTTGTTGCGCAAAAGAGCCATTGTTTCGTTAGCTGTGTGGCATCATCCACATCTATATCTTCCAATTCCATATCTTCCAATTCGGGCCATAAAAAGTTCGTTATCATCTCACGATAGCGAACACCATTCACAGTAACTGCCTGACCGGCCTCATTTTGGAAAAAATACGGCCCGATGATGCCGCCAGCCCATAAACCGCACCAAACAGTCACTCTTTGTGGGTGCATTGGTTTTTCGACAATCACTCTTGGATTCTCATTCGCCCAAATGCGGAAATTCTATTTATGACGAATCCGCTGAGGTGAAAATGTGCCTTATCACTGAAGATGATTTTCTTCGAAAATTGATCATCCACTGTTGCCATTTCTTGCCACCATTCTGCCCATTTACGACTTTTGGAATGGTCAAGAGGCTTTAGTTCTTGAGCCAATTGCACCTTGTAAGCGTGTAAATGCAAGTCTTTATGCATAAAGTTCATCAACGACGAGCGTGAGAGGTGCAATTGTTGGGCACGACGACGAGTTGAGGTGGACGGCTCTTCAGCCACACTATCGCGAACAGCAGCAATATTTTCTGCAGTACGAGCTGTACGAGCATGCACTGGTGTTCTCACATCTTCTACAGACCCGGTAGGCTGGAATTTTTCCACGATTTTTGCGATTGTACGCACATTTGGACTATCAAATTAACCAAAAAAATCACGAAGTGCACGATATGCATTTTGATTTGAACTCCCATTTTCATAATAAGTCTGGATAACTTTAAAACGTTCTTGGATTGTGTATCTCTCCATGGTTCAAATTGAATAAGTCTGAAATAGAGAAATGTCAAATAAAATTCGGAAAAAAAACTGGCGTTTAGGTGTGGTTCACATTCAACATCGGCCCTTACAATTTAACCACGATTTACAATTTATATCGATACACTCTCTAGCAGCTTCACAAACTTGATTTCAACAAACAGACAGACGGACATTGCTTAATCGATTCTGCTGCCGATTCTGAGTCGATGCGACAAATAATAATAAAAAAAATTACAAACTGAATGACAAACTTATAATACCCTGTCACCTATTGGTGAAGGGTATAAAAAATTAAAGTTTGTTTCCTTCAATCAATGCAAAGATATTGTAATTAGAAGTTTTTTCACGTGTCTGCCCGACTTTAGATGTGAGCGACTGTATGTACATTTGCCCATCAGATTGGCATCTTTTTTAAGGATTTCCGTTGCAAAATGCAACCAAATCTTAATACGGGTTGTCCGCCAGGAAGATTCATTAAATTTCTTTGAATTGAAATTGTTTAGTTTTAAAATCTTCTAACATTTTTAAGCTATAGTTTTCAATTTCTTTGCATAACTTTGCTATTTCTTTTAGAAATTTGAAATCAATCAATTATTGTCTTCCCACTTAAAAACAATTTAACATTTATTTCTAAAACTATCAAAATCTAAAGCTTTAAATCCAATTCAAGATCTGGAATACCTAAACATACCATAAATTTACATTTTTGTGTCGAATTTTCCTAAGAAGAATAGAAACAATAATCTTAAACATTAAAGTGTACACAATTCCAAAGCATAGTTTTAGGCGTTAATTTAAAACATACATATTTTGTAAGATGTTAACACACACAAATGCCTTTTTATCGATAAAATTTTTATATTTAATGTTTTTAACTTTGAACTTTATAAAAGTCTAACCCTTTCAATGGACATTTTTTTTTAAATTTTTAAAAAATTTCCTATAAAAAGTAAATTTTTGAAAAATTTGCTATAAAAAGTAAATTTTTGAAAAAATTTGCTATAAAAAGTAAATTTTTGAAAAATTTCCTATAAAAAGTAAATTTTTGAAAAATTTCCTATAAAAAGTAAATTTTTGAAAAATTTCCTATAAAAAGCAAATTTTTGAAAAATTTCCTATAAAAAGCAAATTTTTTAAAAATTTCCTATAAAAAGTAAATTTTTGAAAAAATTCCTATAAAAAGTAAATTTTTGAAAAAATTCCTATAAAAAGTAAATTTTTGAAAAATTTTCCATAAAAAGAAAATTTTTAAAAAATTTCCTATAAAAAGTAAATTTTTGAAAAATTTCCTATGAAAAGTAAATTTTTGAAAAATTTCCCATAAAAAGTAAATTTTTAAAAAATTTGCTATAAAAAGCAAATTTTTTAAAAATTTCCTATAAAAAGTAAATTTTTGAAAAATTTCATATAAAAAGTAAATTTTTGAAAGATTTCCTATTAAAAGTAAATTTTTGAAAGATTTCCTATAAAAAGAAAATTTTTGAAAAATTTCCTATAAAAAGTAAATTTTTGAAAAATTTCCTATAAAAAGTAAATTTTTGAAAAATTTGCTATAAAAAGTAAATTTTTGAAAAATTTCCTATAAAAGTAAATTTTTGAAAAATTTCCTATAAAAAGTATATTTTTGAAAAATTTCCTATAAAAAGTAAATTTTTGAAAAATTTCCTATAAAAAGTAAATTTTTGAAAAATTTCCTATAAAAAGTAAATTTTTGAAAAATTTCCTATAAGAAGTAAATTTTTAAAAAATTTCCTATAAAAAGTAAATTTTTGAAAAAATTCCTATAAAAAGTAAATTTTTGAAAAATTTCCTAAAAAAAGTAAATTTTTGAAAAATTTCCCATAAAAAGTAAATTTTTAAAAAAATTTCCTATAAAAAGTTAATTTTTGAAAAATTTGCTATAAAAAGTAAATTTTTGAAAAAATTGCTAGAAAAAGTAAATTTTTGAAAGATTTCCTATAAAAAGAAAATTTTTGAAAAATTTGCTATAAAAAGTAAATTTTTGAAAAATTTCCTATAAAAAGTAAATTTTTGAAAAATTTCCTATAAAAAGTAAATTTTTGAAAAATTTCCTATCAAAAGTAAATTTTTGAAAAATTTCCTATAAAAAGTAAATTTTTCAAAAATTTCCTATAAAAAGTAAATTTTTCAAAAATTTCCTATAAAAAGTAAATTTTTCAAAAATTTCCTATAAAAAGTAAATTTTTGAAAAATTTCCTATAAAAAGTAAATTTTTGAAAAATTTCCTAAAAAAAGTAAATTTTAGAAAAATTTCCTAAAAAAAGTAAATTTTAGAAAAATTTCCTATAAAAAGTAAATTTTTGAAAAATTTCCTATAAAAAGCAAATTTTTTAAAAATTTCCTATAAAAAGTAAATTTTTGAAAAATTTCCTATAAAAAGTAAATTTTTCAAAAATTTCCTATAAAAAGTAAATTTTTCAAAAATTTCCTATAAAAAGTAAATTTTTGAAAAATTTCCTATAAAAAGTAAATTTTTGAAAAATTTCCTAAAAAAAGTAAATTTTAGAAAAATTTCCTAAAAAAAGTAAATTTTAGAAAAATTTCCTATAAAAAGTAAATTTTTGAAAAATTTCCTATAAAAAGCAAATTTTTTAAAAATTTCCTATAAAAAGTAAATTTTTGAAAAATTTCCTATAAAAAGTAAATTTTTGAAAAATTTCCTATAAAAAGTAAATTTTTGAAAAATTTCCTATAAAAAGTAAATTTTTGAAAAATTTCCTATAAAAAGTAAATTTTTGAAAAATTTCCTATAAAAAGTAAATTTTTGAAAAATTTCCTATAAAAAGTAAATTTGAAAAATTTCCTATAAAAAGTAAATTTTTGAAAAAATTCCTATTAAAAGTAATTTCTTAAAAAATTTCCTAAAAAAAAGTAAATTTTTGAAAAATTTCCTATAAAAAGTAAATTTTTGAAAAATTTCCTATAAAAAGTAAATTTTTGAAAAATTTCCTATAAAAAGTAAATTTTTGAAAAATTTCCTATAAAAAGTAAAATTTTGAAAAATTTCCTATAAAAAGTAAATTTTTGAAAAATTTCCTATAAAAAGTAAATTTTTGAAAAATTTCCTATAAAAAGTAAATTTTTGAAAAATTTCCTATAAAAAGTAAATTTTTGAAAAATTTCCTATAAAAAGCAAATTTTTTAAAAATTTCCTATAAAAAGCAAATTTTTTAAAAATTTCCTATAAAAAGTAAATTTTTAAAAAAATTCCTATAAAAAGTAAATTTTTGAAAAATTTTCTATAAAAAGAAAATTTTTAAAAAATTTCCTATAAAAAGTAAATTTTTGAAAAATTTCCCATAAAAAGTAAATTTTTAAAAAAATTTCCTATAAAAAGTTAATTTTTGAAAAATTTGCTATAAAAAGTAAATTTTTGAAAAAATTGCTAGAAAAAGTAAATTTTTGAAAAATTTGCTATAAAAAGTAAATTTTTGAAAAATTTGCTATAAAAAGTAAATTTTTGAAAAATTTGCTATAAAAAGTAAATTTTTGAAAAATTTCCTATAAAAGTAAATTTTTGAAAAATTTCCTATAAAAAGTATATTTTTGAAAAATTTCCTATAAAAAGTAAATTTTTGAAAA
Organism: Stomorhina lunata; assembly: GCA_933228675.1. NCBI lineage: Eukaryota > Metazoa > Arthropoda > Insecta > Diptera > Rhiniidae > Stomorhina > Stomorhina lunata. The sequence goes on from OW121743.1 coordinate 12,074,081, forward strand.
AATTCCTATAAAAAGTAAATTTTTGAAAAATTTCCTATAAAAAGTAAATTGTTGAAAAATTTCCTATAAGAAGTAAATTTTTAAAAAATTTCCTATAAAAGGGAAATTTTTGGAAAAATTCCTATAAAAAGTAAATATTTGAAAAATTTCCTATAAAAGGAAATTTTTAAAAAATTTCCTATAAAAGTAATTTTTTTAAAAAATTTCCTATAAAAAGTTTGTTGCCTAAAAAATTATTTTCTTCTCAACTTAATTTTAGGAGAAAATGTGATTCCTTATTCAAGTGGCAGGCACTGTAATAATGTTGTTGCCTAATATTAAAAATTGTATATTTAATGTTGACATTCCCTATGTACGTATGAGTAATATTTAATACAATTCAACTGTGTTTTTGCATCAACAATAATATTTGGTACAATCCCTAGAACTGAACTAGAACTGAACTAGAACTGAACTAGAACTGAACTAGAACTGAACTAGAACTGAACTAGAACTAGAACTGAACTAGAACTGAACTAGAACTGAACTAGAACTGAACTAGAACTGAACTAGAACTGAACTAGAACTGAACTAGAACTGAACTAGAACTGAACTAGAACTGAACTAGAACTGAACTAGAACTGAACTAGAACTGAACTAGAACTGAACTAGAACTAGAACTGAACTAGAACTGAACTAGAACTGAACTAGAACTGAACTAGAACTGAACTAGAACTGAACTAGAACTGAACTAGAACTGAACTAGAACTGAACTAGAACTGAACTAGAACTGAACTAGAACTGAACTAGAACTGAACTAGAACTGAACTAGAACTGAACTAGAACTGAACTAGAACTGAACTAGAACTGAACTAGAACTGAACTAGAACTGAACTAGAACTGAACTAGAACTGAACTAGAACTGAACTAGAACTGAACTAGAACTGAACTAGAACTGAACTAGAACTGAACTAGAACTGAACTAGAACTGAACTAGAACTGAACTAGAACTGAACTAGAACTGAACTAGAACTGAACTAGAACTGAACTAGAACTGAACTAGAACTGAACTAGAACTGAACTAGAACTGAACTAGAACTGAACTAGAACTGAACTAGAACTGAACTAGAACTGAACTAGAACTGAACTAGAACTGAACTAGAACTGAACTAGAACTGAACTAGAACTGAACTAGAACTGAACTAGAACTGAACTAGAACTGAACTAGAACTGAACTAGAACTGAACTAGAACTGAACTAGAACTGAACTAGAACTGAACTAGAACTGAACTAGAACTGAACTAGAACTGAACTAGAACTGAACTAGAACTGAACTAGAACTGAACTAGAACTGAACTAGAACTGAACTAGAACTGAACTAGAACTGAACTAGAACTGAACTAGAACTGAACTAGAACTGAACTAGAACTGAACTAGAACTGAACTAGAACTGAACTAGAACTGAACTAGAACTGAACTAGAACTGAACTAGAACTGAACTAGAACTGAACTAGAACTGAACTAGAACTGAACTAGAACTGAACTAGAACTGAACTAGAACTGAACTAGAACTGAACTAGAACTGAACTAGAACTGAACTAGAACTGAACTAGAACTGAACTAGAACTGAACTAGAACTGAACTAGAACTGAACTAGAACTGAACTAGAACTGAACTAGAACTGAACTAGAACTGAACTAGAACTGAACTAGAACTGAACTAGAACTGAACTAGAACTGAACTAGAACTGAACTAGAACTGAACTAGAACTGAACTAGAACTGAACTAGAACTGAACTAGAACTGAACTAGAACTGAACTAGAACTGAACTAGAACTGAACTAGAACTGAACTAGAACTGAACTAGAACTGAACTAGAACTGAACTAGAACTGAACTAGAACTGAACTAGAACTGAACTAGAACTGAACTAGAACTGAACTAGAACTGAACTAGAACTGAACTAGAACTGAACTAGAACTGAACTAGAACTGAACTAGAACTGAACTAGAACTGAACTAGAACTGAACTAGAACTGAACTAGAACTGAACTAGAACTGAACTAGAACTGAACTAGAACTGAACTAGAACTGAACTAGAACTGAACTAGAACTGAACTAGAACTGAACTAGAACTGAACTAGAACTGAACTAGAACTGAACTAGAACTGAACTAGAACTGAACTAGAACTGAACTAGAACTGAACTAGAACTGAACTAGAACTGAACTAGAACTGAACTAGAACTGAACTAGAACTGAACTAGAACTGAACTAGAACTGAACTAGAACTGAACTAGAACTGAACTAGAACTGAACTAGAACTGAACTAGAACTGAACTAGAACTGAACTAGAACTGAACTAGAACTGAACTAGAACTGAACTAGAACTGAACTAGAACTGAACTAGAACTGAACTAGAACTGAACTAGAACTGAACTAGAACTGAACTAGAACTGAACTAGAACTGAACTAGAACTGAACTAGAACTGAACTAGAACTGAACTAGAACTGAACTAGAACTGAACTAGAACTGAACTAGAACTGAACTAGAACTGAACTAGAACTGAACTAGAACTGAACTAGAACTGAACTAGAACTGAACTAGAACTGAACTAGAACTGAACTAGAACTGAACTAGAACTGAACTAGAACTGAACTAGAACTGAACTAGAACTGAACTAGAACTAGAACTGAACTAGAACTGAACTAGAACTAGAACTGAACTAGAACTGAACTAGAACTGAACTAGAACTGAACTAGAACTGAACTAGAACTGAACTAGAACTGAACTAGAACTGAACTAGAACTGAACTAGAACTGAACTAGAACTGAACTAGAACTGAACTAGAACTGAACTAGAACTGAACTAGAACTGAACTAGAACTGAACTAGAACTGAACTAGAACTGAACTAGAACTGAACTAGAACTGAACTAGAACTGAACTAGAACTGAACTAGAACTGAACTAGAACTGAACTAGAACTGAACTAGAACTGAACTAGAACTGAACTAGAACTGAACTAGAACTGAACTAGAACTGAACTAGAACTGAACTAGAACTGAACTAGAACTGAACTAGAACTGAACTAGAACTGAACTAGAACTGAACTAGAACTGAACTAGAACTGAACTAGAACTGAACTAGAACTGAACTAGAACTGAACTAGAACTGAACTAGAACTGAACTAGAACTGAACTAGAACTGAACTAGAACTGAACTAGAACTGAACTAGAACTGAACTAGAACTGAACTAGAACTGAACTAGAACTGAACTAGAACTGAACTAGAACTGAACTAGAACTGAACTAGAACTGAACTAGAACTGAACTAGAACTGAACTAGAACTGAACTAGAACTGAACTAGAACTGAACTAGAACTGAACTAGAACTGAACTAGAACTGAACTAGAACTGAACTAGAACTGAACTAGAACTGAACTAGAACTAGAACTGAACTAGAACTGAACTAGAAGTTTCTTTAAACTTTGAATTGCGGAGATGGTTCTATCGATTAAAATAAAGATTTCATACATTTAATGTGGGGTATAACTCCCAGCTATAGTGGGGTCCATAGTAGATATATTTGTTATCAAATATAAACAATTTCTAAATA